>BMAO01001389.1:0-243264 GCA_019973975.1 Trichonephila clavata | reverse complement strand
ACGTGCTATCATGTAAGCAAATAACAGCAATGGTATGACACTTGTGATTGCGCCGCTAACTTTCGAATTTGCAACATTATTATTTTATATTCTTTAAATTCTTTTTAGTACATTAAAAGTTTTAATATATTTTCTACTATTTTAGTTTTTGTATTTGCTAAATATATATAGTTTTAGTTTATAGTATTATATTAAGTTTTTTTATTTCTATCCTTTGACTTCGAATTTTTATATATTTTAGGTTTAGTAATTATTTTTTATTAGTGCCAGCCACATTGTGATTAAAAATTATGCAACGCTCTATTGAACAAATTGCTTCTGGAATATAGAAATATTACTAATAATAAATTCATGATGTAAGCGAATTTCTCGAAATTCGTGCAGACTGTGAATAGGAGTGGCTCGCCGAAACAAAAATTGTTTAGACTACAGAAAAGTCAGCAAGAGCGATTAGTTAATACTTCGGCTGTTGAATAGGACGAGAGACTGCAATCAACTTATTATGATGATTGATAATAGAGATCCACGTAAATGTATAACCTATCCTGAAACTTACTATTGTATTTCTAGACACTGTTAGTGGTGTTGAGTGCTGTAAGAACTTCTGGGATTTATTAAGGGAATTCTAGTTCTGTGGCATTTCTCAGGATTGTTTTAAAAGGATAAGTTTCATTGCTCCTAAGAATTGACTTGCTCTTGAATCCTGGAACCCGACCTTACTATTTTACATTCTAAATGTGTCATGTCAGAGCAGATGGATAATTCATCCATTCCTTGTAGCAAGGTATTATTTCTTACCAATTTGTGACATTGGTTATATTTTTTTTTAAATAGAAATTCTTGGTAATTACGAAAAGCCTGTAACTTATTTTTAATATTCATATAAAGTTTCCTTTTTGATATTCTTGAAATCCATTTCATATTACTGTATGGAATCAAAGTTTTTAATGTTAATCATTTTTTATTTTTAAAAATTGTATGGAAATATTTGTTGGTTACATCAATTAGACATTTAAATGCAATTCAATAACTCATAAGAAATAATTTGTAATAAAGAATAATCCAATAACATTTAATCATTATTCTAAAATTATGTATAACATGATTTTTCTTTAAGTTAAAAGTAAAGAGTATTTTCTTTTTTAAACTTGAAGACCGTCTAAGAGAAATTTCTAAAAATTTTCAAATCTTTGTAAATGATAATTACAAGTAAAGTCAGACAATCAAGCTGGCAATGTGTAATTTCATTACAGATTCATCAAATATTTCGCAAGATTTACTATGTCTTGGGAATTTTATAGACAGTTGTTTAAAAAAATTAGTGTACAATAATAATGTTCAATTTTATATTCCATATAATGCAAATAAAATGAAACTGCAAAAAAAAAATCTTTTTGATACATCTTAGAAAAATATCATGAGTACATATTGAAGCAATGTCACTGATAGTGTTTCAAATGATATGAAAAATGCATTTTTAAATTGCAATGAATTTCTTAGTTAAAAAATAAAACTTTCACATGTATAAAATCATGTAATATAAATGTTGATAAATGATGCACGTTAATAATTTTAATTACTAATCTAAACTAGCTAAAAAATTTGTATGTTCCAAACTGTAAAATTTTAATGAAATAATTTAGCATGTTTCAAATAATTTCTAAATTATCCATATTTAGTATGATTTGTATTTTTTTCCAAGAGACAATGATTTATATAAAAAAAAATTCGAACATTTGTAGGTAATAATTATTAAGACTATCAAAGTGCTAAATGTATTATTTTATAACTCTTTAAAGGCTTCACATGTATTGGTACAATATACTATGTTAAGGCCCACAATGCCCTAAGCATTTCAAAAACAATTTTTGACATTTTCTTGTGACCCATATCATTGAGAAGCTTGCCACCAAATTTCAGATTGATAATAAATTAGTTTTAAGATATTTGAAGAGCTTAGGTTTGGTTTCATTTTAAGCAGTTTTCCACTCTTAAATTGAATTAAAAATATTTTTTGTGAGCCAATCAACCTTGTAGTGGGAAATGGTTATTATTTCAGTTCTCATTACTAAAGCATTTCTGCTTGATTATTTTGAGTTCTCATTGTTATTTAATTAAGATTGTTTTCAAAGCTAATTTTGTTTAAAAATAGTCTATATACTTGGAAGCTTATCATTAATTTTTTTCTTGTTGGCCCAAACATTCTCAGGTTGCTGTGAGAAACAATATTTCGAAGAGATGGAACACTACTGAAAATGAGTATCTAAATATCGCCCTCAGCTAATACTGCAATTAGATTTTTGAATTCAAATATGCAGATAAAACTGAATATTCTCATGATGTACCTAACTACATGATAATATATTGTAGTACTATATTTAGTACTTAAAGTTGTGCAATAAAACTCAAACTTGCTGTGCCCCAATTTAAAACTGAAAAAAGTTTTTTTTTTACAAACCTGGTGATTTTATAGCTAAAGTTAGTATCATTATTTTATATATAAATACTTTGTGTTTCAACAGTGCTAGTTTAAGCTCATTTCGAGCACTGGGTACAGAAGATCTACAATTTTTAATAACAAAAATTCAATACTTTTTAAACTTGTCTTGTGCAAAGTGCCTATAACATGTTGATCTACTTTTTAAAGTTATTATACAATATAAGGGAATGTTTCATCAGAAAAGGTGCAATGATTTTCAGAAATTTAATTAAATTATCCTCAGTTTTAAATGTATTTTCTTCTTATTGAATACATATAATTTATAAAAAATAGTATAATTTATCTATGAACAATAGATGGCTCCAAAATACAAGTTAAACTTGCAAAATAGAAATAGCATATTGGATTGAGTTAATATGAAGTTTTTGAATAATAATAAATATTATCAATGATGAAAATGAATTTTATTTTTACAACACAATGAATTGCAAAAAGATAGAAAAAATTCAATACAATATATATAAAAATGAATAGTTGCATAAAATTCCATTCGCATTTCTACTGCTTATGTATTTTGACCAGGTATTGTATGTGTAGTGCATGCAAACTAAAAACTTATTGGAGAAATGTATTGACATTTCATTATTTTGTATCACTAATATGTATCTAAAGTATCTTTTATATATACTTATATTTACACTTAAAAAAAATGGAAGATAAAAAACATCAGACAGAGAGAGGGGAAAAGATACAGAATTCTCACTCTGAAGTTAAAACGTGTAAAAATATATTTTTTAGATTAAAATCATTGTTATACTTCAACAAGTTACTAAAGTTTATCATGAATAAATTGAGTTTCATTCTAATCAAATCACAGTTTCTACTACTTATAAGCAAGATAATTAACTAATTATAGTATTAGTTTACCAGGAAAATCCTAAACTTCAAGAAACTTTTCAGTTTTCCAAATTATACTTGAGCAAAATATTAAATTACTTCAAAGTTTGTCAAAGAAATGCTAAATCAGTACTCATACCATTCCAAAATTGTAACTTATGTATTAAACTGCCAATAATTTGCCCGGCAAAAACACATGAGGAACTTTAAAAAAATTATATTATTATTACAGTGTCATGAGCCATGATGCCTATGAGCAGGAACAGTTCCAGTTATTAGCTGTATATTGCAACAACATCCCACAGAATCAAATGTCTATACATAAAGCCATATTTGGTTTCATGATCCTAATTCTCAATAAATAAACAATTGATGCAAGTACTCTTCTTGGGTCAATATTGTAAGTAACTCAATGCAAAAAATTTATTCAGGACTTATAAGCAGGATAATAATAATATACATGAGTCTTTTATATTTATGTAAAATAAATCTAATGATATAAAGCAAATGTAATCTATAATGATAAATCTTCTACAAATTGTGCAAATACCTATAAATGCTAATTTGTAATACATAGTAAAAAAATTTGTGCATCTGTTTGATAGGTTTATGCCACAGTCAAACTCTGAAAAACAAATGTTCTGCTAATAGATACCACTGTGACGTCGTCACGATGGAGAAAGCGCCTCTATTCATAAACGTACCCACAGCCGGCGAACACGTGGCTTTGGTTGTATTGTGTTGTATCAGGCAGCTGGACCGTCGGCGACGGTGTGTCTGGCGGACACTATGGGCCGGGCATCGCTGCATTATTTTCTATTCATGGGCAGTGATTGTACGTCTTGAATGCTGGCGCCTCTACAGGCGGCGGCGAGGTGTTTGAAGTGCCAGATGTCAGCCGGGCCCTTGTTGCCGGGAACCTTTGAGAGGGACCGGACTTTGTCATCTCTGCACGAATGGATGACGTGCAAGACCGTTAGTGCCGGGTGCAAAACCCTGAGGTCGGCCAATGGGATTGATGAGGGGCGTGGAGTGAACCCGCCCCTAGAGTTTAAAAGAGTGGACTTCGGAAAAAGAAAGAGAGAGGACTCGAAAAAGACTCCAAGAGGACTCCTGATAAACTTCCACGAGAGATTCCCAAGAGAGAAGCCTGCTGACGAAGGAAGGAGCAAAGGAGACTCCTGATAGACTACCACGAGAGATTCCCGTAACTGAACCCTGCGGACGGAGGAAGAGACTCCGGACAGACTCCAATGAGAGATTCTTTAATAATTAGCTTAGCGTACACCTTCAAATTATTTCCACGACGTTACACCACACAAATGCATTACAATTATTATTATTATTGTAAAAGAATTATGGATTCAAAAATGACTTTTTTATTTTGATCATGTAAGAGTGAGCAGGACTTTTATATTCCATATATGGACATAAACATATTCTATTATACACACATTTTTATTAAAAAATTTTAATGCCTTAATTTATTATCATATATGGAATTCAATTCTCGATAAATCATATCTTTTACCTAAAATAGCGCAGAGAGTAGACTTTCAAAATGCTGCATAATTTTATTTTACATGTAATTTTACAAATGTTAACTGATGATTTTGACTTCTAATGTTTGAAAATGGTGTACTTGATTCATCTTAAAGTATAAGCATTAATGAAGCTGTAGTAAATTAAAACCTTTTTCCATTTCTATAGTGAATGCTTCTCAAAAATATTTTTTTCTTTTTCCCTGTAATATTATAAAATTATTAAGGTGGACTTCTAAATGTACTGAAAAGGTCAGGGTACTTTAACTTAAGGTATACGAATACGTTCGGAGCACTTTTTTTGAAAAACACCATTTAGAAAAAAGTTTATACCCTTTTTAACTTTAGTTTACATGCAAATAAACTATGCTTGTCAAAAATTTGCAATATATCATTTAAGTTTCAGAAAATTGGTAAATTTGCAGGAAATTTTAAGAAAATTTTAAAGACATTCAAAAAATTCTACATGAAAATCCATTGACTCAATTTGTGTAAATTTAGTATCAAAACAAACATTATGCACATATCTAGGGCATGGAGTAAAATCTTTTGGTTATATAAAGAAATAAAAATTCCAGAGCTATTCGAAGAGCCAATACAAGAAATTTGCCATGTTTTACAATACCGTTACACAAATACCAGGCCATAATTTAAAAATTATTCTTATTATGATCATTATTTTACTTCACGCCCTAGAAAACATTATGAGAAAAAATGGTACCAAATTTCAAAGAAAATTAATGATAATATTTTGAGTTATCTTTTTTGAAATTTTCAAAATATACGAAAAAAGTGATTTTGAGAAAAATGCATTTTTAGTACAATTTATCACATATTTTTTTTATTTATACAAGTACTTACTTAAAATTCACCAGTTTTATAGCTTACACCTTCTATCAGCTCATTTTTTTCTTTTTAGCTAATCTATTTTTTTTCCTGGCAACTTTTGCCACAGTCAGAGAATGTCTTTTAGACTCCGTTATTCGGATTTCATCAAGTTCTGAAAAACCCCTTTCAATGTTATTACACCAACAGTCATACCGAAATGTTTCAAGATATCTATCAATCCCTGAAATCCCTTATTGAACTGAATTACTGCCATGTATCCTCCTAATCTTAATGTTGATAATGAAACAAAAACATCTTTTGGAATAAATTTCCAAAGGATTCCATTGAAACATTCATTTGAATTTTGTGTTTTTCCTGGTAAACATTTTTCTAATAAGTTTTGATCACATAACTTCATATATATGGGTTTGATAATGTTGATCAGATTTTGGGGAAGTCCTTTAGATTTATCTCTGTAGATCTTACCCTTTGATACGGCTTGCTGATATTTACACCAACTATCCGGTCCAACAGGGCATTAGCCATGCATTTGCTGTTTTGCATTAGAGCAACAATGGAAAAATGCTGCAATAACTGCACGTTGCATGCCTTGTAAATCATTTACATTGTCACGGATAGCAATGCCATAGTAATTTTGTAACTTGTCTATAAAGGCATCTGTCAGTTTTCCTCGACCTCCCAGGCCTTTTCGTTTAGATTTCAGTTTCCTCAGTCTTGTTCCCACACGCTTTTGTATATGTCCAATACACTCATATTTTGTTACGGTATTCTCACCATAAATATCTTTTACAGCGGCATACCCCTTAGAATCTCCATCACCAAAAAAATTAACATACTGTAATTTTCTCATTTCGACAGATCATTCAAAACACGATAAACACCCAGGGGTTCCATAGCCCCAGACGACCCTATATGTTTTGCACAATTATGAGTGGTATTTAATTTTTTGTTTTTTGAATCGCAAAGTCTACACACTTTTGACATGAATTCAACGTCTAAAACCTTCCCAGTATCTATTGAAATAACAGACACACATCCATTTAACGAGGAATATCCTCTTCGTTGCCATGTGCCATCCACCGACACACTACACTGAGAAAATTCAGCATCATTTTGGTTACTTCTAATTTCCAATGCAGCTTCCTTCATTGTGTTGCATGCTACATTGCTAGCAGCAAATTCAAGCTTTTTTTCCAGGAGACCAAATGCTTTCTTAGATAGCACATCTAGATTGATAGCAGAACAAAGTTTTTTAGCCGCAGAATGTCCTTTACCAATGATTCTCATACCAAAAACAAATGCAAGATTGATACTATGCAATTTGTTTACTTTCTCGGAAGTGCAGAATGAGTAGGAATAGTTACAGTTTTCACATTTTATAGTCATATTCATAGCTAATCCAAACACAGAGTCTTGCACAACACTAACTTTTCTTTCAAAACACACAGGACAGCATAATAATGAAATTATATTACACAAAATTCCTAAGTTAAAAATAACATTTTTTCATTTTCTTCTAGACCATCTGTAGGTTTTAAAGAATTCATTAGTTTTGATTCACACGCAGTTGGAATGCTTGAATCGGTACTAATCTTTTCACTGTCGAAAACTGAAACTCTTTTGCAATACTTATTTCCTTTAAACTGACGTTTACGGGAATAACTTTTATTTTTGTTATTTCCCATAATTATAAATAATATTGTGAGCAAATAATTCACTGGTATTCTATCAAATAATACTTGATAACTTTTGTTTTGAAATTCAACACAAGCAGAATTTTTACCAAACAAAGCTCAACGTAAACAAACTAATATTGCCAGATTTACTTTGTTAAATACTTTCAAAATTAGTAATTATTTTTAATATTAAATCAAAAGTTTTTTAAAATTATATTTTAAGAAAAGTATTGTATTTAAATTCTGTTTGACAAGTTAAAGGGCATTTAAATGCTGACTTCCGGTTATTTAAATGCCCACTTCCGGTTTTTTACACTTTACTAATTATTCAATATCTTGGCTTCTAAGTGACCTAGAAAGAAAGTAAGGACAGTTTTATAGAGCTAAATAGTTGCTTTATTCTATAAAATCAAAAACTCAAAATGTGATTTTTGGCGAAAATGGACCATTTCAACGTATTCGTATATAACTTAATGAAATCACATTATTTGGATGTGAAACTTTTGTTGAGAACGTAAATTACTCATATAAATCCACCATGATATGTAAAAATGTCAGAAATAGTCTAGAAAATTTTAAAATTACGAAAAATACATATATCTTTGCTTCCAAAATGCTCGGACGCCATGTTTGGCAAGCTTTATTGTAATGACTGCACATGGCGCCACGTGTATGCAATCTACGTTCAAAACTTTTAAAACATTACTTTAGAAGAAAATTGGGGATGTCTTCAGAAACAGGGGCTTTTTCAAGCATCAAATTACGCCAAGCAGCGCGAGTATCATTCAAATGTGGCTGCCCGTCTGTTGGACCTTCTTACGTGTGACTGCGTCACTAAGTTAGAGTAAAAGAATTAGAAATTGTGGGCTTCCAACCACAAAAAAGAGTTCGAAATACAATTACACCTTTTAAATAGAACGCATTAAAAAATTAATTTTTAATATTTGTTTTGGGCTTATTTCAGGTTAGAAATTTTGAAATATATTTTGATTTTAGTTGAAAAGATTAAGATATACGAAATTTGTTTGTATATTAAGCGCCCAAAAAACAGTTCCTTTACATATATAATTCTTTTTTTTTTAAATAAAATTTCTAATTTTCTTTTGAAATTATTGGTATTTTTTTTAAAAGTAAGGAGATCTCGTTATATTTAAACATGAAATAAAAATTGTTTAAATATATTAAAATAGTATTAAATATATAAATAAACTTAATTTTTAAAACTTTTTCTCACTTATCTTTATTTATTATTACATACTATGTTTACTTTCTATAAATCTATTTATACATATATATATATATATATATATATTTACATTTTATTTTTTTCAATAAAACTTTTTTCTAGTTACTGTGTTTTTTCATACACTGTTATTTTTAATATTTTTACGATTAAACATTTTTTTATAAATGCTATATATATATATATACATTTATATGTTATTATTTCTAATATCTTCAAAAAACTATTTTTGACTACTCTTTATTTTAATGTTAAAAATTAATATTTGATTTATACAGATTTGCTAATAAAATATTAAGAAATGAAAAGTTTATTTTGATTGCAAAATTTATTTCAATAAAAAATAATTAACAAATTTTTCTTCGGTTTTTTTAAAAATTTTTTGAAGATTTTCGATGAAATATTAATGAAACTTTTCAGCTTCTCTCAATTGTTATTCTTTCTATAATTCCCTTCAATCGAATTATGATCCAGGTTTTATGAGCAGCTTGACCACTAGGCCGTAGTAGCCTAATGGTCAAGGTTACTCTCTCGTAGCTGGCGTATCACGAGTTTGAGCCTGGTACCGCTGAAGACCCGCCGTGCAAAGGAGGCCGATGCACATTAAATATGTCGAGAGGTCAAAAGTCCTCCCGTTGGTGTGGTGGGGAAGTTAGGAGCAGCGGGTGACAGCTAAGGTGTCGTCCTCATTACATGACCAGAGTTCAAAATTATGAGGACCTTCATCAATAGTGCTCGTGCAGCTTTAATATGCGACGTATCTCACTATCTCTCTCTATTACTTTCTTGAATAATGTTATTAACAATTTTTACGAGTGCAGGGGGCTGGAGAATATTTCCCTCCCCTTCAGTTCCATGCCAAAATTGTGAAGGTGGAGATAGGTGGTGTCGCCATCTATCGTTAAGTCCAACCTGTCTCACAGGGATTGGCAACTTTCATTCCTTCCCTGCGGGAAGGACACGACAACAAGAACAATAACAATTTTTACATTTGTTTTAAATTAAAATTTGTTGTTTGATATTTGATTTTTGGAAATGCTATCACTACAGATTTGTAAGAGGAAGAGGATGACGGAAGGTGGTACATCCCTCCCTAACTGCCACACCACATTCACAATAAAGAGATAAGAGTCGAAATTTTAAATGTTGCAATCCTGCATTCGGTTTTTCAAAATTTATTTATACAAATACAAAAGCAGTTTTAATGTTATTCTTAAAAATGCAGCTATCTTTCCAATATAAGATTTGGAAATATTTCTAAAAAATTCAATATTCATTTTTTTTCTTTTCAAAAACTGCCGCAAAAAATATACGTTCGTGTGCTATATGTTTTCTCAAATTTTATTTTTAAAATTAATGGCATTCTAGCTTTTATTATTTAAATACATTTAAAATTGTTTATTTCATTCTTTAGTTAATAAACTATGTGTATAATTTGAAAATAATTCATTTTTTAAAAGTATTGCTGGCAGCGAAAGCTGCATAAAAATTCAAATTTGCAATAATTACCGACCAATATTCTCAAGTTAATTGATATTGTCAAATTTACTTCATTATTGAATTTTTAATGCAGGAATAATTGTGCTTCAGAATGAGGAAAACTTGCTGTAAGAGCTTGCTACAAGAAAGAAGGAAAACCTTTTCTCTCACTTTGGAACACTTATTATCAACAAGAAAATTAAATACAAATGTTGTTGAATTTCATTACTTCAATATTTTCAAATGAAGATCATAATAAAAAAAAACAGTATATTAATTAAGTAAGATGGACATCTTGACTTTCTAATTTCAGACAAAACTTTAATTCAATCCAGATAGTAAAGATTATTTTAATTAAATTGCAATGAAATCAATTCAATAGTTTGTTTTTCTATATATATCAAACTCAAATCGATTTATTTTTTTAAATAGATCTATAGTATAAGTATAGCAATTTTTTGTGTATCTAAATCCAACTTTTTGGGATTCCTCATTAACTTCAAATGTAAGAGAATGTATTCATTACAATTAATTCTTAGCAGTGGCGTACACACACACACACACACACACACACACAAGGGGAGAGTTTGATGATTCAACAAGACCTTAGACCAACAAGTTTTTAATTTTCGCCATAGAGCTTATACCTTCACGCTTAGGTCTACATCTTTTTTTAGAATGTACCCCCTTTCCCCCCAAAAATGAGGTATATGCACGCCACTGATTCTTAGACAGAATTATAAAACGAATTTGAAAGTATTACACGTTTTCTTTTTGAACGTCGTATAAATATTAAGAAAGAATTACAATTACTAAACTGATTTCGCCAGAAAAAAATTAAAATTTTCACGTAAAAGAAATCAAATTTATACTTTAATTTTAGTTTCTTAAATGTGTCTTTTGTGTTCACTTTTTGTTTCCCTTTTTCCCTTTCACTATTCCCTTTTCCATAAATTTCAAAAATTTTGCTAAAAAGTGAAAAGATATGTACAAAAGGGCGCACACAAGAACGGGGGGGGGGGGGGGGGGGGGTCCGGACCCCACCCCACCTCGAAAGCTTTTGAGTTTTTTTCAGTTGATGATAATCCTGTATGTATATAATTCAAAATTTAATTAAGTACTTGTAATTAACAATTTGTTTTATTAATTAATGTTAATTATTAATCCAGTACTTTAATTTTTACTGTTTTTTGGTAACAAAATTGACAAAATCGATTGGTTTTGTCTTGAGTTATGATACAAGTTAAGGAACTTTATACAATGGACCCCCCCCCTCGAAAAATATTTATGTGCGCTACTGTATGTGCTCATTAGATTTTGTTACAAATGATTTTTTTAAATTTACTATGTTTTTGATCAAAATAAAATATAAATTTTTCGAAATTTTTGTGTTTATTTATTTGAAAATAACTTTATTGAGGAGTGCATCAAAATTGGTAGAAAATATTATTGCTGTTATTGAAAAAAAATGCAACAGAAATATTTATATGTTTAAGTGGGGTTAAAAGGAAAAAAAATTATTTTCACACGAAAGAAATATTTGTTTCTTTGAGCTTTTTCTTAATTTTAATTTTTTTTCTTGAATTCAAAGTGAAAATCATTCGTGCTTTTAATCTCTTTTTTTTATCATGCTTTAAGTTTATTCAATATTCTGGTATTTGATATTTGATAGTTATTACAAAGGAAGAAAGTAATTCCTAGTATGGTAAATACCCCTTTCTACACGAGTAAATAAAAGAACAATTTTGCTAGTCTTTCTGTCTCACACGAATCTAAGAATATTTTTCCGGGTACATGGGTTTCTGGGAACCCGCAGACCCGTATCTGGCTAGAAAAGTTCTTTAGATGACATTGTGAAGTAGGATTATTATGCTGGAGTGTAAGAGCTTGGCTATTGGAGTCTGTCCCAGTTGCATCAGTTGTATGTCACTGTCAAGTAGTGGAAAGAGGAGGACGTGTTTTTCCGGAGCTCCTGATTACCGACGACGCACTGATTCTGCCGACCTACCGTTGTACTTCCGGCGTGGACCTGGCTTTCCCGGATACTCATATTACTACTATTGAGACCATTGCTTCTACTTCTACTGTTCCTGATAGTGCCATTGATTTCCCGAGCCCTAGGGGTTCCCCGAATAATGCGTTCCAATACCTGGAAGGCATCATTGTGGCCGCAAAGGGTACGACTGCTACACCGTACCCCACCGATACAACCAAATCTTATCCTCGTGACACCAGCCAGATGGAGAGACTCAGCACTCCCGGAACCAGCGCCCAGACCATGGAAACGGACGAAGTCAGTCCCAGCGATGCTCAGCAGAAATGCACAAGATTATATGACCTGGAGAACCAGATTTACCAGGAATCCTGCAAGCTGACCTTCTACGACCAAATAATTAAAGGAAAATTGGAGAGATTTCATGGACCTTCCGATCAACTCCCGAGATACATTAAAGAACGAGAAGAGCTCCAAGCCTTCCTGACCAACATAAAGGGTGAGTTAGCTTTACTGTTTCCTTGCCCATTTCCCACCTGTCACCACAACACATCCCCCAAACACCTCGAACAAACATCCACACCAAGCGCCAATAGTTCTTTGGCAAACAAGCTAGCGGAAACGCACATCAGAGGTGAACCAAGTAATAACGAAAAAGCTAAAAAGAACTTGCTGAACGGTTTCACGTCCCCCTCGAAAATGGCCAAAAGGGCTAGAATTTTACAAAACTACTCCGTAGGGGCGAGAGCCCCAATAGAAACAACCAATAAATTTCAATCATTAGCCGGAAGAGATAAGCAACCGACTTTGACCGACCCAGCGATGCCAGTTGCCCCCCCCCCCAAGATCCCCCCATAATGTTAAAGTTCAGTACCAAATACAATTTAATCATGCAGGAAATCAATAGAAAATTCCCCACTCAGATGTCGAAGTTGTCTGGGGAATACCTTAAAACTTACCCCGCAACCACAGACAATCAGAGGATGATCACGAAATTCCTTGATCTCAAAAATGAAGAGTACTACGATATCCCCCCCCATTTCATTACACCCCTAAAAGTAGTCATCAAAGGATTTCCGATTTCTACGGAAATCGATGACATCAAAAATGAATTAATCAGCAAAGGATTTAAAGTAGAAAAGGTGGCCCATCTCACTAAATCAAAAACCAAATACAAGCTCCCCATTTTTATGATTGAGCTCAAAAAATCCCCCGATTCCCCAGATATTTTTCAACTAAAAACCTGCTGCTATCTTGCTATCAAGGTAGACAATTTTAATAGAAGACCCGGCCCCACGCAGTGCTACAGCTGCAATCTCTACAATCACTCTTCCAAAAATTGCCATATAAAAACTGGATGCTTAAAATGTGGACAGCAGCACAAAACAGGCGACTGTCCAATTAAAAATAAACTAGAAAACCCCACCTGCATTAACTGCGGGGAGAAGGATCACCTGGCTAACTCGCATCGCTACGCAAAGTTTCCGAAATCCCAACCTAAAAAGGGAGAAGCCTCCCAAAACCGAAATTCAAATAAAAATACTAACACACCACCACGGTGAACAACGATAATAGAGTAATCACTAATGCAAATACTAGAAATAATCTCTCATTTGCAAATGCAGTAAAAAGACCCCAACAGATGGCACCACTCGACACGTCAAAGTCGGTTCCTTCTCGGCCCGAAATACTTGTATCCCGCAATGCGGAAAACAAAACAAAAACCAACCAGATAGTAACGACGATAAGCCATTCGGCTTCATAGACGCAATCCTTGAAATCCGCAAGCTCTTCGCTGACTACCTTTTCCTTATGGATCTGGGTAGGCAGCTTAGGAATGCTGCAGGCATAGAAAAGGTAGATGTGTTCTACCGACACATTTCAACCTTTGCATATATATAATGGGATACAACTGCTTCGGGCTTAGAATCACCTACTGGAATGCGAATGGAGTTCGATCGCGCATCGTCGAGTTGCGCGATTTTATAGATAAGCACAATCCCGATTTAATTCTACTACAAGAGACCCACCTTGGATCAGGGGACACCCTACAGATTCCAAACTACACTACCTATCGCAATGATAGGCCCACACTCCCAACACAAAACCCTAGAGGCGGCACTGCCATTCTGATCAAGTCTTCTCTCGCACACTTTCGCACACCTACACAGCCGATGGGGACGGCGGAGGCGACCTCGGTTACCCTCACCCCACCCGGAAGCGATCACATTACAATCACTTCTATATATTTATTAATTCTAGCCAGCACTGCCAACCTCCACACAGATCTGGAAACGATCTTTAGCGCAAGCGACGTTTCCGTTGTATGCGGAGATTTTAATGCCCACAACACCTATTGGGGCTGCAGCTATGATAATAGACTCGGCACATCAATCAAAAACTTCATAAATAACACTAACACCCAAATCATAGCCCCAACTACACCAACACGCTTTGGCCACAACTCCGCATCCATCATAGACTTGCTCTGACGAGAAATCTACCTTGGCCTTGCCAGGTGGAATCTATCGCGGGCTTAGTTCTGCCCATAATCCCATTTTAATTAGCTTCGACACTCACTCGCTTCGGTTTCCCGAAGCGAACTATCACAACAGATTGGAGAAAGTTCAGAGAGTAGCTGGCGGGTTCTATGGAGCACCTAGTCCTTTGGCAGGACTCTAATCTCCTTTCATGGATTTTGGGAGAGACTGAAACGATACTTATTGTTGCCCATTTTAAATAAAAATACTTGAGATGGATAGCGTTAAAATTGAAGATTACAGAGAGTATAATACATTCCAGATGTGATGACAAAAAATTAAAATAGGAGCTCTTAAAAACGGCTCCGAAGCATGGGGGATGAAAATTTTTTAAAGATCTGGATGTAGGCGGAGTTAGACCTAGTCAATCAGGGTGCAGCAATCGTCCGAAGATCCGAGGGTGAGAAAAAATTTGGAAAATTGAGAGGCAGCTATTAAGAGAATAGATAATTGAAAAAAGAAAATTTAATTTAATAAAGCTAACAGGAATTAATCAAAATCAGGGTTGACCAGGATGTCTCTTGGTCTTCTAATAAAAGAATAAGTATTATAGGGATCTATTTCGTGGAGAGTTTGGGTTTTCATGGTTATCAACTTTATCGAAGAATTTTATTGCGAGTTTTTTAATAGTTTGTCTTATAGTGGGGATTTTACATGATTTTCTGATATCTTTGTTCCTAATGTACCAGTGCACATCAAAGATATGCCTAATAATTGAGGGGGGATTTTACATGATTTTCTGATATCATTGTTCCTAATGTACCAGTGCACATCAAAGATATGCCTAATAATTGAGGGGGGATTTTACATGATTTTCTGATATCTTTGTTCCTAATGTACCAGTGCACATCAAAGATATGCCTAATAATTGAGTTTTTTGCTGTTTTGATAAGATTAATGTTGGACGTTGCTGCATGACCCCAGACTGGGGAGGCATAGGTGAGGAGGGGTTTAAGGATCAGTGTGTAGATAAGCATTTTATTACGTCTACTTAAATTAGACCTTCTGCAAATTAAGGGATAGTTAACGCGTACCGCTGCTTTAAATTTATTTTTAACATATGTTGCGTGTTGTCGGAAAGTGAGGTTTTTATCAATAATGACACCAAGAGATACTTGGTGTGCTGAGACCAGGGAATTCTTTGGTTTTGTAATATAGTTTCCGGAGGTAGTTTTTTATTGGAAAAGAAAACTGCTTCAGTCTTTAACGTGTTTAGGGCGATTTTCCAAACAGAGAACCAAGTCCCCAAGTGAGCTAGGTGTTCATTTAAATTATTGATAAGGGTGTTCCGGTCATAGTGTCGTGAAAGTATAGCTGTGTCATCTGCGTACATGCATAATTTAGTGTTAGAGCTTTTAATGATGTCATTGACATACAGATTAAATAGCACTGGGCCAAGAATTGACCCTTGTGCTACCCCTGCCTTTATTGGTTTTTCTTGTGAGTAAGTTTGGTTAATCCTAACTGTAAAGGTTCTATTTGAAATATAAGAGTTTATTAGGAGAATTAAAGGAGGGAGAATTTTGTAAGTAATTAGTTTGAAAAGTAGACCGGTGTGCCAGACTCGGTCAAAAGCTTTTTGGATGTCAAGGAAAACAGCAGCCGTGTTCTAGTTCCTGTCATTTGCCTCTTTAATATACTCGACTACTCTGAGTAGCTGGTAGGTTGTGGAGTGACGAGGATGGAACCCGTACTGCTCCGGGATAAGTATGTTCTGTGATTCCAGATAGTCATTAAGTCTGGCTAAAATAATTTTTCAGCCAGCTTACTGAGAACTGGGAGTAGCGAGATAGGGCGGTATGATTCTGGGGCGGTTTGGCTTTTCCCCGCCTTCAGAATCGGAATCACAACTGCCGTTTTCCATGATGTAGGAAAGTACCTTAATTTTAGCATGTTATCAATTATATTAGTAATTTTGAAAATTATTAGAAGAGGTAGGTTTTTGAGCATTTTATTTGTTGTTCCTTCTCTGCCCGGGGATTTTTTAATTTTCAGATTTTTAATAGTATTTATGATTTCCGATGGCAGAGGAGGGGGAAGGGGGTCAGTGTTATTATTGTTAGTGATGAAGTACGCATCCACAATGTTTGTGATGACTTCGTCTTTGTGTGGGTTATCTATATCATTAATTTGAAATTGGCTCTCTAGCGAATTAGCGATGAGATCAGTTTTGTGTGTATCGCTGAGAGCAGTACCGTCAGGGCCATTAAGGGCTGAAATCGGGGCGGCTTTCCTTCTGAATGCTCTGGCAGTCCCCCAAAGGGAATTGTCTTCAGTACTCAGAGTGGAAAGTGTATCCTCCCATACTTGTTGTCTGTAGAGATAAGTTTTTCTTTTAATTTTGTTTTGAAGTCTGTTTAATTCAGCTTTGTGTTGTGGGTGTCTGGAGGTTTGCCAAGTTTTCTTGGCACGGTTTCTTGCTTTGATCAGGTCTTTGAGCTCACCTTGAACAAATGGTTGCTCCGAGTGGATGACTGGTTTTGATGCACTGGTGTGGGCGCTTAAAATTTCATTTGTGAGGTTGCTCACTTGGGAGTCAACCTCGTCGGCAGAATTTGCATCTGGGAGATCAAAGTTGTTAGGGTTTGAGAGAATATTACGGAATTTACTCCAGGTAGTGGTGAGTTTTGGTGGGGGAAGTTGAAATTTAGTAGTTCTTGGGAAATGAAGTTTAATGGAGTTGTGGTCAGAGCTTAATTCGGGAATTGATTCAATGGTGCAGGGCCAGTTGAGATTTTTTACCAGTGCATAATCAATTGTAGAGGCTGAAGCAGTTCCGTATCTAGTGGGTGTAGGTGGGGCATAGAGATCAATATTTTTGTTTAGTATATAACTGTAGAGCTTTCTACCTCTGGTGTCGCAACAAGTGCAACCCCACGAGGTGTGCTTCGCGTTAAAATCGCCTACAGTGATGGCAAAATTTTGGATACTGAAAATTATGTCGAGGTCGTCACCCATGGTACTGGAATTACCTGGTGGGATATAAATTGAGGCTATTAAAATGGGGTCATGATCAGTGGGAGTGAGAGCAATCAGGGTGGCCTCGACAGCAGTAAGGGGGAGTGGGGTGGGAATTCTATAATGGGCTATTGTACGTTTTATACATAACGCAGTTCCACCCCAGCCAGGGGCCGGGTGGATTCTGTAGTTACGGTAGCAGGTATAATTCGGAATTTTGAAAGAATTCTCTAGTCTCAGGTGTGTTTCTTGAATTAATAATATATCAGAGGAGTGCTCTTATCGATGAAATCACGTACCTCAATAGTACGCGATCTCACACCGTCCGCATTACAGGAGAATATTGATAGGCCGAAAAAAGAATTATTCATCATTGATGGCTAAGTTTGAAATGGAGGAGCAGACTCCTTTTAGCAGATGGCCAAGCTTATCTGCCGGGTTTGGGCTATTAAAAGATTTTTTCATTTCGCTTAAAAGCGAAGGGAAAAGTTTAAATATCTGTTGGATTTCTTGCAGAGCATGAAAAAATGTGAATTCTTCGGTTTCATTAGAGGATGCATTAGGTGCTTCCCTGTTGTTATTTTCTTTGCCCTTTGCGTATTGGTTGTTATACGCTGAGGGGGCGTTCCCTCGCACCGCCATCTGTTGGTGATTTTTGGAGTTAATGGCTTGAGCAAAACTCAAGCCAGGGATAATTTTGGCACTGTTAGCCTGGGTGATATCATTTCGTTGCTGGTTGTCCTTAGGTGATTTTCCCTTACCCTTTTTAGGTTTCGGGAAAAGTGGGCATTCGATTGATGAGGCCATATGTCCTTTAGCATTACAGTTAATACATGTCGGGTTTTCAATTTTTTCCTTGATCGCGCACTGTCCTGTCCTGTGGTTTTCACCACATTTCAGGCAGCGCGTTTTCATGTGGCAGTTTTGACTCGCGTGGTGAAACAGGTTACAATTGTAACACTGAGTTGTGCGCGAGCCCTTTCTGAATGGGTCCAGTTTAATTTGCATATATAAGCAGCTTTTTATAGCGAAAATGTCCTCTACATTTTCGTTTCTAGTGATTTCAATTAGAAAAAATGGGAGAGGGTTTTTGGTTGAGAATTGCCTCAATTGGGCCACTTTCTCAACTGAAATCCCTTTATTTAAAAGTTAATTTTTAATATCCTCAACTTCTGTGGAGGCGGGAAGGCCTTTCATAACTAGTCTTAGAGGCCTGTTTGCGAGAGGATCCGTAACGAAATACTCTACTTTTTTGGAGGTGAGAAATTCGGTGATTTCTCGATGATGATCAGCGGTTTCGGGTTGTATTTTAATGAACCCATTAATGGTGTGTGTTTGTGGCTGTGGGATGTGTTTTATGAATTTGCTGCAATATTAGGTTATAATCGGTGATGAGTTTCATTGTTATCAATTTAATTTTTGGCGGTGCTGGGGTGACGTCCTCGTCGCCGGTTTTGGCAGTGTCGAGCGCTGAAAATTTATTCGAGGTTACTATAGGTTTTTGCTTATTCTCCTGGGATGGTCTGACAGGTTTTTTGGTTACGAGAAAGTCATCATTACTATTATTTTTATTATTTTTAGCTTTTATGGATAATTTAGCTGTCCTTAAAATAGGCTCAGCTTGCCTTTTGGCTGCTTTAAATTTAAAGTTGTGGTTGCATAATGCAACTGGGCAAGGCATAAGATCGTTCAGCTTACCCTCCAGGTTCTTTATTTTTTCATCAATGTTCCTCATCTCTGCATTCAGCTTCTCCATTATTGCAGTGGCTGGTCTGGGTCCGGTTTTTTCGATCTCAAGCATGTTCAAGAGATAATCTTTTCTAGCATCAAATATGCAGATCTGCTGTTCATACATGCCTATTCTAGTGCATTTTTCTTCATCATTGAGCGGTTGGGGAGAACTAGGATCCTCCATGTGAACACTTTGGTCATTGACCAAGCTTCCGGGCTCATCAAAAGACGTCATATCACCACGACGTCCAGAACGGGAATGAAGTTCAGAGAGCTCCTAAGCTCCGCGCACTACACCTATCGACCAATCACCGCGCTCACGGGAGAAGACGTAGAAAAACACAAGTTGCTGACCTCACCACAACCCTTTTAAATGCACACGCACTGTCTTCTAAACCATTCCACAACACAAAAACAATTTCAATAGCGTTGAAATAAAGTCGCTAATAAAAGAACGAAATAGAGCCAGGAAAACCTGGCAATTCACAAGAAGCCCAAACGACAAGAGAGTGCTAAACAACATTCAAAATAAAATCTGTAGAAAAGTCAAAACATTCCAAAACAAGACATGGGAAGATTCTCTCAACTCTCTTGGTCCTGATGACGGCTCCATTTGGAGCTGGTATAGGGATCTGAGGAAAAAGAGATTGCCCGTGTCTACACTACACGATCACGCCAGAATCGCACACACAGACTCTGACAAAGCCGAAGTGCTCGCATGCTCCCTGGAATCTCAATTCCAGGAAAATAACACCTCTAACCCATCCCCTGACTACCTAATCAACAGGGTGGTCGAAAATTATTTTCTAAACGAAAATAACTTCGACGCCCCCCCTACCCTCTCCCATGCTCTCGGAGGTCATCGAATATACAAAGAAAGTGAAAATCAAAAAGGCTCCAGGCAGGGAAGGGATTACAATTAAAATGCTTCAAAATTTTACCATACTAATTGTCTTTCAAATCACTAACATAATAGCTAATATCTTCCGAACGGGGCACTTTCCAGATTCCTGGAAAACTGCCTCCGTCATCCCAATACTAAAACCCGGTAGGCCGGCCAGCAGTGCTGCCGGCTATCGGCCAATTTCCCAACTACCAATTCTAAGTAAGCTCACAGAGAAACTAATTCTCTCGAGACTTAACGATCATTTAACAACTAATAACATCCTCATTTCCCAACAGCACGGCTTTAGACCTCAGCTATCCACATCGCACCAATTACTAAGTGTAGTTGAGTTCATAAAGACCGGCTTCAAAGATAAAAAATACAAGGGTGGGGTTTTTCTGGATATCCAGAAGGCCTTCGACCGTGTATGGCATGTGGGACTTCTATTCAAACTAATCAAAATTAATACTCCCCCCAACTTACTAAAATCATCAAATCTTACCTTACTAACCGGAACTTCACCGTCAGAGTCAACAACACCCACTACACTACAAAGATGATCAAAGCCGGAGCGCCGCAGAGCTCCCTCCTCGACCCGATGCTTTTTAACATTTACGTCAATGACATTCCAACATCCAGACACACTACCATCTGCCTCTATGCAGATTACACAGCGATTCTGGCCCAGAGCAACAACATCAACCTGATCACCCACTTTCTACACCGTCACTTGGCGGAATTGGAAGACTGGTACGATAAATGGAAAATAAGCGTAAACGCTACCAAGACGGAAGCAGTCTTCTTCTCCGCCAACAGAAAATTTAAAAAACCACCTACAGTACACGTACAGAACCACCCGGTCCCCTAGTCCGGGTCAACTAAGTACCTAGGTGTCATTTTAGACGCCCACTTAAAATTTAATCTTCATACTAATTACGTTAAAAACAACTTCCGGGCGATAGCGAGTAAATTTACCCCTTATTTTTCCCGGATGTCGCCTTTGACATTAAGAAATAGAGTGCTTATCTATACCTCTATGATCAGATCAGTCGCCACATACGCTTGCCCGATCTGGAGTCATGCCGCTCATTCAACTATTAAGATACTTGAACAATTTCAAAATGTAATTATAAGAAAATTAACAAATGCTCGGTGGTTTATGAGGAACAGGAGTCTTAGACTCACTGTACGCCTCAAAACCCTCCGGGAAACCTTCCAGAAAATCTCAACTAAATTCTTTAATAACATAGATAACAGCTCTTTTTAAGAAAAATAAAAATCTATACTCCCGACCCTAACTTTAAAAGACCCAGAAATATCCTACTTTAACATGAATTTCCTACTAACCAAAATTATTTCAATTTCTCTTGACTTCTGGGCTAGCTGTTAGCTAGACCCCTCCCCCTCCGAGAGGCTGACTCCTGATTGGACAACCAACTCACTCATGAAAACTTCAAAGCACGGCCGCCTTCGGCGGTCACTCTTACCCGGGGAAGCAGTGAAGAAGGACCGATCGGTTCTTTCCGCGGCCGACCCGATACGAAATCCATGCCACTGTGGCGAGACAATCGCTTCGGCGGGGCGCTCGCACTGTCGGCACAGAAAATAGAACAAACAATGCTGGTTGCTAGATTTGCAGCAATCTCTGCAATCTGCAGGCTAGAATCAATCGTCTTAGGACAAAACTTCCAGATTAATGAATTTAAACTTTCATTAGGATTCTGTGTCTTATCTCCTAAACATTTCTTCAGGAGTGCCAGATGAGATAAGTCTGCAAATACAGGCTCAATTACATCTCGAACAGCTTTAGCAACTGAGGGTTTGTGTTTATAATTTTGTAAATTATTATTAATTGCAGCATTATACTTACACCATGTATTTGGATTTGTAGGACAAAACCAGTGTATCGGTTCATCATCGGTGCTGCAAGAATGACCCCAAACAGCCCAAATGGCTTTCCGCATTTCCTTTACACTAGTAGAATTGCATCGAATAGCATTACCATAGTAATGCGCAAGCTTATCAATTAAACTTTCAGTTAACCTACCTTTACCACCTATAGTTTTACCATCAGATAATTTCTTCTTACCATATACTAATTTAAGCTTCCTAAGTCTTGTACCCATTCTCTTTTGCACATGGCCTACACATTCTATTTTCTGAATAAGATGGTCATCGCCGTATGGCTTGTTTTCAGAAAGGGCATTGAATGTTTTTGTGTCGCCATCTCCTATGTAGTTCGAATATTTCAGGTTGTGAAGCTTTTCTGATCGATTAAAAATCCCCAACATCCCGTCAACCTCCATCTTACCAGCAGAGCCAGAATAATTTTTTCTACATGAAATCTTATGCACTCTTTGCCATTTATTGTACTTGATACCAAACTTTACCCCTTTATAACTGTCGCATCCTTTGCAAAATGAGGACAACACTTCCCTATCCAAAACCTTACCTGTTTCGGTCCCATTAGAGTACATACTCCAATCAACGATGAATGTCCTCTCGTCTTCCAGGTCCCATCACCACTTACCGTTAAAATGTTATCAGGTGACGAAGAATTTTCTTCGACAGCTGCCCTGTTCATGCTTTCTTCGGCGACTTCCTTCATAACAAGTGAAAGTTTATTATTAATAACATCATATGATTTTTGTTCAACAGGATTAGAAAGACTCATTACAGCACAAAAGGTTTTTAATGACTCTAAACCTTGACCTATGCATCTCATTGCTAAAATAGATCTTCTGTTAATTTCTGGAGCATTATTTTTATTCCCAGTGTTTTCACAGCTTGAAAAAGTACAAATAATCCCACAGTTTTTACAATGTATTTCAAAATTCGAACATAAACCACGAGTGGATTTTTCATTAATTGTTAATGGCTTTTATGACATTTTAAACAGCATGATACTGACAAAATAGAGCTAAAGGTTGAAATAAAATCAAAAATACGATATCCTTTGAAGTTTTCACTTACCTTAACAAGATTTGACTTTAATGAAGTCTGAATTCCTGAAAGTTTTTTACTTGAAGCATTTTTCATTTCGGCACACTTACTTGTATTTTTCATTTCTGCACACTTCCTCGTATCTTTCAAGTCTGCAACATGTGAGTCACTTACCTTTAAATATTTATTTCCTCTAAATATTCTTTTCTTGGGCGTTTGCCCAATGATCTCTCTCTCTCTCTCTCTTTTCAGAGTATCCGTTAATCAAATGCTATTTGTATAAAACAACAAATATCTTCGATTTAGATAAGTGTTTTAAAAAAACGTGTGCTAAAGTAAACACAACAGAATCAAAACACAGCAGAATGAATGTGTTGAGTTGCAGGCTTCCTTCTGATCAACTCAAGCGCTTAAAATATTTCATGAGGCTTATTAAAAACAGAAAAATGAAGCGTATGCATAAATCAAAAATAAGTGGGCGTGGCATGTGTCCATTTAAAAGCTGTTATAACTAAATTGCTGTTTGCAATTTTTTTGAATAACTTTCGAAGTTTTTAGAGTATCAAAATGTTCAGAAAAAAATGAAGAACAACATATATTTTTTTCGAAAATTCGAAAAAAAAAGGGTTGACACCCCTGAGACTCCTTAACATTATATCCTATTGTTTACTATTCCGGGGTTCAGTTAAATAATTTTATACTCGTTAGAACAATGTTTTGCAAAGCTAAATAGTTTTCTAATGGAAAATGCACCTTTTTCCGATTGCGGAAATAATACCTATAATGAAAGAAAAGAAGCAACTTTTCGATAAATCATCAGATTCGCGCGTGCGCGACATTAAAATCTAAGGTTGCGCAAGAACAGCTCCTAAATTTAAGGTTGCAAATTCATGCAAAATACACGGGATTTGTTTCACAGTTTAAACATTTTAATGCCCTCCAGAACAACGCATTTAAATGGAAAAACATTTCTGAATGTATCTGCGGGCAAAAAGAACAAAATATATAAAAAAAAAACACTGAGAATACGAAATGCGATTGCAGATGATTTCAATAGATCTAGACTTTAACAGTTTGAAAAAAAATGCAAGCACATATTCCAGTTACTGAATATAACGCATGAGCAGGTGTCACTTAGATCACAAATTAATATTATTAATAAGTATAAATTATATTAAAAAATTACAAATTTTTTTTTTTGATAATCCTTTTTCTTAACCCTCTGAGTGTTCATCCTTGTCCTGAAAAATCATTCCAAAAGCGTTTACTTCTTTTTTGAGAATTCCTTCGAAAGTGCAACACATTTAATTCCTTTCCCCTTTAAAGTTAGCGGGAGGTCTACAGGGGAAGATTTTATTACTCAATTCGGCCTCTTTGTTGCTTTAAAACCGGGAGAAAACTCGTCCACAGCTGTGACGTTGCCTTGTGCGAATTTTGGGTGGAAAAAGCGGGTCCACGGGGTTGTTTGATCGATTAAGTCACAATAAAAGTGAAGAGTTAAAAAAAAAAACTCGAAAGAAAGAAACGTTACAAAAGTTGAAAAATACTTGTTTATTTTAAACAAAACAAAATTTTAAAAAATTTAAGAAAAATAAACTATTTTGGACTAACGATTTGAGCCAGGAAAAAGTACCTTGTATTTATTGTGGAATATGAGACTAAGAAAACACAAATACATCGTAATGTTTTTTTAAAAAGTAACTATGTAAAAAAGAGTAAAAGTGACCATCTCTCTCTCTCTTTTTAAACAAAAAGAGAATAAATGAAGTATCGTTACATACGACGATTATGTTTATGAAATGAAATCAATCTTCCTCTATTCAATTATATTTTAAATTTAAAGTAATATAAAGAGGGATTTCAATACTTTTAATTTATATATATTTTAATCCTATAAATGATGTTTTTATGTTAAATTAATTTTTCGGAAAAAATCTAAATTTTATTTCATAGTCAAACAACTTGTACTAAGCAAAAATACCTTCTTTACATAGGCATTTGTGACGGAGCAAAAAGCAAATTTAGTCAAATTTTTTATTTTAATTTTAATGGGAATATATTTTTCTTCAAAATGGTAAAAGTATTTCTAACCATTTTCTATTAAAATTTAATTTTTTATTTTTCTGTTTCTTTAGTGTTAAACGGAAAATTCACCGATAAATACAACTTTCACACAATTCAATCATTACAAATTCTAATGAGAAAAAAACTTCTCCCAATTAATTTTGTCTTTCAAAACAGTACACTTAAAACAATTTTGCTCAGTGAAGCTAACCGACAATTCCGCAGTGTATTCATATTATTTTTTTTTTAAAATAACATTCGTAAATGCTGTATTCAATTTTTTGAGTATAAAAAAATAATGCCTGCTGTGGAGAAGACAGAGAATGAGATGTGTTGTATGGTTTTAAAAGACTGTTTTCGTACATGTAGAGTATTTTTGAAAATTTAAATATCACCAAAGCTGATCATATGATTGTAAATGAGTCTTATTTTAGAATGTGAGCTGTGGGGTATCAAAATAAAACATTTTACTTTTAAATAGCCAAGGAGTTTATACTCAATATCCTCTTCATAAAATTGCTTACAACTTTTATTCAAATTGTAAAGGAACTGAAATATAAATATCTGACTTACTCCAGTCAAAAATATTCATATTATGTGAAAATACTGTTCATCCACTTATTTAAGTACGTTTATAAGCTATAGCCCAAAGCAATATTTTATTTTTATAAACGAGGCACAAAAATTCAGTTATAAAAATATATTTTTCATTTTAGAACATATAAACCGTACACGGATTGTAAGACCATTTCTAAAATACTAAGAGTTTTTAGAGGAACAAAAACATATAATTTTGGGTAGTTCAAATTTTAATATAATACGCAAATATATATATTATTAAGCAAATACGTTTGACAAGAAAAGAGTAATTTATTTAAATCTTGTATTGCATGAATAAAATAAATCAAAGATCCTCCTGAAATAAACACAATTGAAAGGAAAATGTTTAATTTGCAATCGATAGCATATAAACGTTTCTGTTAAGAGGTATCCCCGAAGTGACGCAATCCTATTCGGTAAAAAATAAAACTTACTGCTGGAATCATACAATTTCCTAATGAATGGGTGAATCCGAATATTTTTTTCATTTGAACTGTTTGGACGGAAATGGCTAAATAGGAACATTTAATAATTTACAAAATTAACCGTTATAGTTTATATAATTTCTTAAGATTACAAAAGGTGTGTTTCGGAAGCACAAGTTTTAATAGGAGTACGGCTTATGAAAAGTAGAACAAATATATCTGAAGAACTATGGTTTGTTACCTTAAATATTGTGAGTGAGTGAGTGATTTTGGGGTTTATTGGCGCAAGAGCCGATTTCGGCTATACTGCGCCAAACATTTGTTTTAATATCTGTGGTCTAGACGGGAAGAGAGAAAGAAAGAATGAATTGAATGACAAGAAAGAGGGTTGAAAATAGAGAAGGATCACTAGGGTACCCCGGGTTCGTGAAGCCCGTGTTTGCCAAAGATAGTAAACCCCGTGGGAAAAGGAAAAGATCACTAGGGCACCTCGGGATTGTGACACCCGTACTCACCTAAAGAAGATGAGCCCCCTGAGGGGCTTAAATATTGTGAAACACAACAAAGTATATTGGAAATCAATTCCCCAATTCATGTTAATAAAAATTTATGAAAAAACTGCAAGACTTATTTTTGTATTTGTAATTATTATAATTTTTCCTGAAAACTGCAATTTCTTGTGCGGCACCCGTCAAAACCGCTGGGCTCTCACTTTTTGCCCAGCTCACCCCTACCTAAACCAATTCTGCTCTAGCAAGTGAAAATGCCGTCTTCTGTTTATCAAGGTTATGTATTGCAGACTGAATCCTGTATGTTAGATGTTCGTTTTTTTCTTCTACGCCAATCTGTTAAAATCTGAATTTAAAATTATATGAAATTCTTAACATTCGCAACAATGCCCTTTATAATTTTTTAATAGTATATGAATGCGTCTTCAAACATTACATTACATTTATGCTGACTTTTTAATTAATATTAAGTATAACTTAACGCAGAGATTTTCTGAATTTTAAAATAGATAGTTCAAAAACTCTTGTAGATATGATCATAATTTTTCATTCCTGTGTTTTAGCTTCTCAGTAGTGCTTCTACTTAAAAATTTATTGTATATTCATCAAATTTTTCAGCATAATTTTTGCTCTTAACATACAGTTTTAACCGAATTGTATGAAATTTACGAAATGCATTAAAATGCTTAAGATTCTTATGTTAAAATTTTAATTTAATATTTTATTCGAAGAATTGTTAGTACTTATTTTAAATAATTTTTAACTGAGTATGTGCACGATACATAAATATTTTTTTCTGAAATTTCAAATACAATTTCTAACATAAAATTCCTAGTTTTGTATGAAAATCTGGATATTTTCTGAATGTTGATTATAATAGATATCCAGATTTTAATTACTTGTTCTTCAGTTAGCTTTAAAAAAATAAATATTTAGAAATTTTGCTTAAACAAATATGTTTAAAAAAAATTTTCAAATTTATCTTTATATTTATTTATATGCGTAAATGTCAACTGTAAATGTATCCGAATATTTTTAATTACTATTTATTCAAATATTCAAGGTTAAAAATATGAATTGGTATAAAAAACCCCTCATTCGTGTTTTCTCTGAAGTAAACTGAAACTCAAGCATTTTTTTTTTAATTCAAATATAAATTGGTGTATTGTAACAATACGCGCCCTGAACATCTGGCTTTAAAATTAAAAATAAATAAATAATGGATCTGAATTAGTTTTTTCATTATTATTTTTATGAAAGCGTAAGAATTTTTTACAAATAATTTGATGCAAAAGTTTAAAAATTATTCACTTTCAGTAGTTGGAAAGTTTAAAAGGTTTTAAATTTTGAAGCGTTCGGTTTCTTATTAACTTTTTTGACACCTTATAATGAAATAATCATGGTTTAAAAACTGAAAACATTGGTTAAGAGAAGAAAAATGAAGCAATTAAATATAGTTCTAGATATTATATAGAGATTTATATATTTTAAAAACTTCTTTTTCCGTTTCATCATTTTAAGATGAAGAAAATAATACGAGTTAATCAAACAAAGAGAATATACTTAAAAAGTTATTTGTCCAACTATATAAAATAGCAGATTACAATCCCAACTTATTAAAACTTCAAATTAATATAAAATCAAAAGTGAGTTATATAATATTTTATTTATACGTTGGAACATTTTTCAAAACTTGAAAAAAAAAAGTTAAATTGCTAAAAGTGCAAAAAGAATTTATTTAATTCAAACGCAATAATATCTCAAATGAAGCTAAATTACAAACACTATAACTTATAGTTCGTTCACTAAGGTGTCTAAAGAAATTCTTCCCAACTTTTTTACGATTGCTTCAGGGTCAAAACGCAGGGTTCCCCGAGAGCTGTAAAACTTCCTGTCAGTGACCATTGTGTCGCTACAACCCTCCCTAATTATCTTTCATGGTGTTAAACCATAAAAGAGGGGAAATGATTTCAGAAAAACACGGCCTACCCGCTTTTGAAGCACTCTCTTGAAGTGAGAAAAAGACGTGTGGTGCGTTTTCGAAGCATCTCTAGACGTGCGGAAAAAGACGTTCAAACCGCTAAGAGGGTTAAAATTGTCTTGATATGAAGTACCTATAACATGTTGTGATCTACTTTAAATATTACTTTTTTATTGCATTATTATAGTATTTGTGTGTGTGTGGAAGGGAGCTCCTGAAAATACCTTATAGTTATTTCTAAGGGTTACGTGAGTTTAAAAAGATTGAATACCACTCTGTGGCACATAAACTGGTTCGCTAACTGGTATTATCCTAACTCAGGGGTGGCCAACCTTTTTGGGAAGCGTGCCACAATCTGATAAAAAAAAGTTACGCACACATACCACTACTAACTTCTCTACCAAACTAAAAAATATGCAAAAGTGCAAAAATGTTACTTAAAGGCTTGTTATGGGTAATTTATACCAAAAACATATTTTTAAATGCAAGTTCTATATAGTAAAATGTGAAAAAAATGGTATAGCAAATAAAACAAAAGTAGAAACTTGTATATTTTATTGTTGATAAATTTTTACACGATCGATCTGTTAGCTTCGGTGCAAAATAAAAACAAGCAAGTTGAAACATTTAATTTTAAATGATTATTAAGCAGTCAATACTTTCTTAATGTGGTTTTTGAATTTGTATTTTTTTTATTAAATCATCTATATTTGGATTATATATAGTTCGTGAAGATGCTAACAAAATTAGGTATTTTAGGTGCATATCGGTTAATTTTGAGCGATATTTTGATTTAATTATGTTCATAACAGAAAACATTTGTTCACAAACATATGTCGATCCAAACCTATAACAATATCTGACCACTAAATCATGTAAATTCGGAAAATTGCTTGGTGGCACAAATTTCCGAAATTCGATGTAATTAGGATCATTTGCGGTTCAAATAATTTCCTTATATTTGCTTTTCAGAGTAATATGGCGTGTACGTCAATAATTTCAATTTGTACCTGAGGTGAGTAACAATTAATGTCTTGAAGAGAAATCAAAAAAGGATTAGTGAAAAGTTCAGTATTTTTTTTTTATCATCTTTAAAATCCTCAAACCTGGCACTGAAAGAATTCTGTAAAATGAATATTAAATTTTTAAATCTATCATAGTTCGGAACATTACTAACTTTGGCACATAATTCCTGCACGAATGGGAAATGAGTTAATTTTTCCTCTCCAAACTCCAGATTAAAAAAAGCAAAATTTTGCTCACAAAAGAGGACATACCAACTAGGGTAGTAAAAATACAATTTTTCTCTGTATCTTAAATGTAAATTGTTTAAATGTTCCACTATATCGATAAGAAAAGCTAAATCCCACAGCCAATTTTCATTCCTGAGGAGCGAGCATTCACTGGGTAGTTCATCGTTTTCTTCCAGATATTCTAAAACACAATCCCTCAAAATCCAAAATCTCGCAAGTGAACTTCCTTTGGAAAGCCATCGAACACTGCAATGAAGGAGTAACTCGCCATTTTCTTCTGTTTCTTCGGGGAAAGGCTTACGAAATCTTCGTCGATTCAGAGTACGAGCTCGTATTTTTTTGATGCAGCGCACGACGGGATCAACAACGAAAGACAAATTTAAGTCCTGGGCACAAAGAGCTTCTTGATACAATGATACTTGAAAACTTTTCTTCCCAAATAATTTTTAAGCAATGCAATAAAACCTTTTATTTTGCCAACCGTGCAAGGCGCTCCATCTGTGCAAACACTGTCTAATTTTGTCCATTCTACTTTGTTAACTTCAATTGCATTTTTAAGTTCCTTAAAAATGTCTTCACCTGTCGTTGAAACCTGTCAAATCAAAAAGTTCTTCCACAGCATCAAAATTACTGTTCGTATAACGCACAAAGATGCTTAACTGCGCATTGTCTGGGCTATCACAGCTTTCATCCAAAGTTAATGAAAAATATTTGCAGTTTTGAAGCCCAGAGACAATTTGCGTTCCAACATCCTGGCCCATGTCATCTATACGAAGCATGATGGTATTTTTCGACAAAGCTATTTTATATCAACCATATTTTTGATATTTATATCATCGACATTTTGGGCGAAAATTAAAAGGCTACTTTTTATTATCTCCTCTCCGTCAGAATATGGGTTTTTCTTGCGGGCTAACAACAAAGTTTATAAGAAGCCTTCAACATGGTTTCCATTTCCTCATTCCTCTTCTGGAACAAAGATTGTTGGCCGGCTAAAGATTTCTTTTTTTTATTGATAAATTCCGTTCGAAAATTTGACCAACAGGATATTTACTGTTGAAATTACTATGCAGTTGTTTGAAATGACCATCCAAATTAAATTTTTTTGGAACTGCTATACAAATTCCACATATCAAACAAATAGACTTGGAAGCATTTTGATGTGTAAGGAAGTATTGTTCATCCCAAACAATTTTAAAATCACGTGCTGCAATATCCTCTTCCTAATTTCTTTTTGATGTCGAAGGTTTAATCAAAAACATATTGAAAATAAAAAAAACTTTAAGCAACTACGCTCAACACTAAAATCTAAAAAAATTTTTAGAAAAGGAAAAAAGCTTAACGTTTTGCTAAACAGAGTTTAAAATCAACTGAGTCTGACAGCTAGAAACAATTTGTCAATGTTACGCTACAAATTTTCTAGGCTCTGAATCCAGCATTCTCATTAGTGATGGATGCAAGTTCTCATTCCCTCTGTTTTATAAAGCGGCTACTTTGTACAGATAGAATTACTTCTACCGTATCAACAACTGCTCTCCTAAAAAATTGCAGAATCACTTTTTGACATTACAGAAATCGGAAATAGCCAACACCTTCGGAAAAACCTTTTTATCTGACATCACGCTGACAGCTATAAACACTAAACTTCAGAACTTCAAGGGGAAGCTGAAATTCGAATAGAAATCCGAGATGTTAAAAGTTAACCACCCTCGAGAGAGGGTGACTTTTTGGGCAGATTCAACCGTCCGAGAGAGAGAGAGAATTAATTTGTTTTTAGTCTCCCGTTACTCAACACTTTTCTCGGGACTTTACAATGTTGTGGAATTGGAGCGAATTTTGGAGCATGATCTCATTTTTGGCGCTATACTGAAGAAAAGAAAAAATCTTGCTTAGCACCTTTAAAATCTTACGCTGAAAATGTTTTTTATATATTCTCTTCATGATAATTTTCTATTGTATAATTCAATTATTTCAATAATCTTTTCATAAAATTTTTGTAATTTTTCAATAAGTCTTCTCGTGCCACAGTTACGACTTCCGCGTGCCACAATGTGGCACGCGTGCCGCGGGTTGGCCACCCCTGTCCTAACTTGTACACAATACCACCCGTTTTACGTTATAATTAGCACTCGCAAAATTTCACAGGATAGACCTTTGGTAAAATCAAAATTCAAATCACAACTCAGCTACGGCTCTTTAAAAAACAATAAAAGATACAAAAAATATTTTAATATAAAATAAAAATTAATGTTCTAATTAAACATATAGAATTATTCTTCAAAATGCAGCTTTTTATACCCAGGAGTATATTACAGAATTCTTTCATGAAATATATATGCAGTTTCTCCTAGTTTATAAAAGTAAGTTGCATGACTTTTTACAAACAATTTTGTTTCATATTTGTTACTTCACTAAAGAATTAGAAATTTGCAGTGCTTTTATCTTAATTTTTAAATTTATTTGTTTGCATTAGAATTGATGTTTGGGTTATGGAAGTCTAGAGATCTGATCTCAAACAATTGGCTTTCAACCGAGTAATATGATTGTAGTAGCCTAGTGGTTATGGTCACGGACTCTTGACCATCATGTCATGAGTTCGATCCCTAGTGTCACTAAAGCTCAGCCAATATACAGGGGGCCGATGCACAATAAATCTGTCGAGGCCCAATGTCCTCCTGTTGGTGTGGTAGTTAGAAGAAGAAAAATCCAGCTCAGATGTCGTCCTCGTTTCTTGACCGAGGCTCAAAATTACGAGGTCCACCGCCAATAGTCCTCGGACTGTTTTATAGTGTGACGTTGATATAACTCTCATTCAACCGAGTCACGATTCTGATTTCATTGAAGATCCTTCCATCAAATATTGCTGCATTTTTTAAAAATGGAATTGATCCTCGAATTGTTTACGTAGTGTAATATGCAAGTTAGGAAAAGTAAACAACGAGAGAGAGAGAGAGAGAGAGCTCTGGTATTATCCTTATTACTGAACTGAATTTCAAAATTGTGAGATTCAACACCTATCCAAATTAAAATTCATATTTCTATTTGATTTGGAACCACATTTGTGCCTAGTTCTTTTACGGTAATATAATCAAAAAAATAAAATCTTGAAAATCGCTTCTATAATGTAAATATAATAGTAATCTAAAGCCAGTGCCGCTTTTCCACTTAGGCACGTGCCTAGGGTGCAAAAAATTGGATAGTGAAAAAAGAGAATGCTCCCTTTGCAGATGCGCACGTATATGCACATAAATTGCTATTTGATATGTGTATCTATACATGTACATACATACGTATATATACATGTACATACATACGTATATATACATGTACATACATACGTATATATACATGTACATACATACGTATATATACATGTACATACATACGTATATATAAAAAGTCATCTGTTTCTCGCTGGTAAAAAACAAAAAATTTTAAAAGAATCCTTACTGGAGCGATTTTAATAACATTATCTTTAGATTCTTTTTACCTGTTAACTTATAATATTTATTTTCTATAATGTAATAAATTACATATATAATTTATATATATATTTAATATGATATATATATAATATTTATATAATATATATTCTGTAAATATTATTTTAAGAAACTAAATTTAGTTAATTATTTTTAACAATTATAGGTGTTTTTTTATTAATTGTAAAACAGAACGTATCCTTACGTTTCATATTGCTATTTGATCCGGTGAATGTGTTAAGATTTGTCGATACTAATATTTATGGAATTAGAAAACGGCCCGTATAGTCATCACGTTCTGAGTGAAATATAAAGCATCCTTTAAATTAACGCTTCCATTTTTATATAAAATATGAAACAAGAAAATTCGTATATCTAAAATTTTCTTTCTACGACAGCATTTATACCAAAAAATGCAAGACTGAATTATGTATCATTAATACTTATTTAAAAGCAAGCTAAAAAATAAGGTCTCTCTCTATATGTGTGTGTATTGTGCATACATTTCGAAGGGAAATTTGCATTTTGCCTACATCATATTCTGAAGCATTAAATGCTAATAAATTTAATTTATGTATTTAAAAAATTCATTTTACATCAAAAAACATTCTATTTATTACTTGATTTACAATTTCTTTATTAAAAACAATACCAATTTCTAATAATTTGTTAAGTGGAATAATTATATGAAATCAAATTATAGTTCAATTTAATGAAATTCATATGGAAATAAAAAATTTTAATACAATTTGTGTGTTCAAATCAATCAATTTTTTTTATTTCCTTCAAAATCCCCCTTCCTGTTTTTTTTTTTGTTGTTGCAAAGTTTGCTATTTTTTTTTTTTTAAGCTTTAAATCAGTTCTTTTCATTGTTCTACTTTCTTTTATGCATTAAAAGATTACAGCTCATGGCAGATTTTTGCAGTATAGACCCGTGTTTAAGAATCTGCATTCTGAGGGGAAATTCTACATAGTATTTAGTTTTCGTGTCTCTTTTTACTTCGTATAAGGTATTTCTGCAGCTTTTATTTTTTTTTAAGTAGGCCACAGTCTCTAGAAGATTAGTCTTGGGTTCGAATCCTGATTTTACCAAGAATCCTTTTTGTGAAATTCTGCAAGTACGACTCTTAATATTCGAATTGAGATTTCAAATTTCTCGAATGATGATGTGTGGTAGTTAATAATATACAAATTAAACGTTCCAGCTGAGGTGTGATTGCATATAAATTTGAAGTCTGCAGCCAAAAGAACCCATGTTATTAAATTTCACTGTTAAGTTAATTTATAAAATTAATTGTTCATTTTTGTTGGTTTTTAATTAATAAAACTATTTGATTACTATTATTTAAAATTTAATTTTTAGTTTTAAGAAATGTTGAATAATTTTTAGCATGCATTGAATATCGGACAATTTTCTCCCAAAAGCCATTCAATAGCTAATCCATCTAATATGTACATTTTTCATCTTTCGTGTGCAACGCTTCAATTAAATTCAATTACTAAAAAGCTTTAACTTTATTTAAACACATTTGCTATTTCAAATGTTTTAATATCAGAGCATATTTTAATATTAAACTTTGTTAAACTATATAAAAATAATGCAAACATTTTATAATCCTAATTTTTCAATACTTTGATTGATTTTATAACATTATAAATTTTTTGAAAAATATGTAAGTGATTAGGTAAATAGCTTTTATGCGTGTTTTTTAATTGGCTAAATTGTGCAAATTATATGTACTGATCATTACTTGAACTTTATTTTAGATTAGTGTTTTCAAGAATTGACCTTTTTTCTGACCCTTCAAAATTATTTTATTTTCTCATAAGGATAAGAGTATTAGAAATTTAAATGAGTACATTTGAATTTTTTTTTTCTTGCTGTTCGTGAAATTTAAAATGTTGTGGCTTTTTGTAAGTAACACATAGTTTATAAAAAAAAGAAATCCAAACTTCGTAATTTTTTTTTAATTGGTATGAAAATTATAGTATTTTGTTTCAATTGTAATAAAAATAGAAAAAATATAGATTTAATTTTTTGTAAACAGAGGACTTTTTTTAACAAGTGAAACAAATTCAGTTGATCAGTTCATATACTAGCCGTTATAACCCGTCCGTAATATTTCATATTTCGTACTCGTTGAAGATATTTAACTAAAACTGTTGATCGCTTAAAATAAAATGATTGATAAAAAAAGAAAAAAAAAAGATTTCTAAACTGATGATATATAACTGATGATTTCTAAACTCAGACAAGAAGGGAACTATAGTAGCGAAGCAGCAAAAATAAAAGAAAAATAAATTTTTGTATAGCTTGAAGGATAGTTTTCAAGTATTTGAAACACTCCCCAATTCTTGACAAAAGGAATTCCTTATTCTTGACACTCTCCTTTTCTTGAATCTTTTGGACCATGTCGCAAAAACAGTACTAGATTTGTTGACCTCAAAACGGTGTCTTTCTAAACATGAAAGATCAAAAGAAATTTTGTCTTTAGTTTTGAACAAAAATAAAAGGCAAATTTGCAAATGTTCCTAATTACAATATTTTTGTTCGTTCTCAATTATTATGAACGGAAATTTTTTTTTAAAAGCTCACTCACACACACATTTTTATTGAAAAGAATTTTTGTATCTTATATCTTGTTTAGGGGGAAAAATCATTCAATTATTTTACACAGATGCATATAGAAGTGTTTTACTAAATGAAACAAGAGCTTTAATAAATTTCCCTTAACTGGATACAATAAAAAAAAAAGATCATGTAGGATTTTAAGGAATAAAGAGATTTCAAAAAGGGCATTTGCAAACCTCTAAAATCCGTTGTTCTAAACTGCGTTAGTTTGTTTTATAAATAAATGTTAAAATTTTGATATGTTAATTCAAAATAAATATATTTATATTGATGATTGATCAATTTCCTGTTAAGTCAAGTAATACAAATAAGATATCAATTTTATCCCTCCTTCAGGAATCCTGTCTAAGAGTCATGATGTTTCAGTAGTTAAGAAATCTAAATTAATTATACGTGGATAATTCGGGATTTATTTTCAACACATTTACTTAAGGGATTTTATTATCTGGAGCAGAAATGAATTTTCTTGAACTATTCACTAACTTACGCAATATCAACAATTTTCTTGTAAATCTTTATTTTTTCGAAAAACTATTAATAAAAAAAAAGAGAAAAGCAATGAGAAATGTAAAATAAAATACCATACTACTAGTATATATTCACTTAAAAATTATATCTCTTGACTATTATATCGAAAAAAACTTTGTATGAATCAATCTTTGTGTATAATAAATTAGCTGTGAATAAATGTAATGGAGGAAAATTCAAAGTGTTTGCTTTGTAAAAAACAAAAACTTTAACTAAAGTATTTATTTATTTCTAAAAATATGAGAGATTATCTCCTTTAATAATTAAGATAATGATAGAGATAAAACAAATAATACATTTAGAATAGTAAGAGATATAAAATTTCTAGATTAGATCCAGTCTTAATATGTGTTGACTAGAAATTCTTACTGATTATACTAAAATGTGATTTTTTTATAATTATAAATTATTATTTTCCTTAGCAGTGGAGAAAATAAAAACAATGTGTAATTTGATATTTATGTCATGTATTTGTAAAAATAATGTAATTTGCCTTCGTATTTAAATGATAATAATTCTTTGCTTTGAAAAAGGTTTATTGGTGAAGGACCTCTTAATTTTGAATCTCGGTCAAGTGACGAGGACGACACATGAGCTGGCAACCCCCTTTCCTAATTGTCACACCACATCATCGGGAGGACATTGAGCATCTACGGATTTAATGTACATCGGCCTGCTCTACATGGTGGGTCCCTTGTGGCACCAGGACTCATACCCCAGACATTCCAGCCTCGAGTTCGTGACCATAACTTCTAGGTTACCGCAACCACTATAAGGAATTAACCAAAAGTATTTAAGTTTTTAAAAATCAAAATTTAAAACATACATAAAAAACTCAGACGATATAGAATTTCCAAATATTTAATTAAACATAGTATTTTGTATATACTAGCATAAACAAACAGTAAAATAATTAAAACTGAAGCATTTACATAATTTGCTTATTTAAAAGGTTTACTTGGAGGAGTAGCATTAAATGCTATCAAAGGGTTTGCATTAACTAAGAAGAATTATGAAAAGAGCAAAGTTTACTTAAATCGAGATTTGATCGCGAAGGTCTCATAATTAATAGCCATATGAATAAACTTCTCAACTTGGAATCCGTTAAAAATTCTTCAAACATAATGGCGTTACGTTGTTTACATGATGAGCTAGAAATTAACATACAATCTCTTGAAAGTTTAAATGTAGTATCTGATACCTATGGCCAACTTTCGTGTCCTATATTACTGAAATTAATTCCAGAAGACATTAGTTTAGAATGTAATCGTAAAAGAAAATTTAATTCACAATTTGACGTTTCGGAGCTAGTTGATTTTCTAAAAACAGAAGTGGAATGCCGCAAAATTTCTTATTTATTGCATGAACCTAAAAGAAACAAAATTTATTATCTTAATAATTATTCTCAAGAAGAAGGTTTCAAAAAACCATTTGATCGTAATATTCCTACCGCTGCAACATTAAGTACAAATATTAAATCAAGTTGTTTCTTTTGTAATTCAGAACATAATTCTTTCTGCTGTTAATCATTTCCGGTATCAGAAAAAATAAATTAATTAAAAGGTGAGGGAGATGCTTCAAATCTTTTAAACGATCACATATAAGTTGTCAATGTAATTCTAAAATTCAACCCTGTAAAAAAATGTAAGAAAAAATCTCATCACGAATCGCGATTTGTTTTCAGAAGAGGCAAAGCAAAATGAATAGTGAATTGGCTCAAAATAAAAAAGAAAATTTAGCTGTTGTATCTAGTATTTCGAATTTAGATCGAATGAAGGGTGGGTTGCAGTCAGTATTTCTTCAAACATGCGTAGTTGATTTACGATTCCAAAATACGTGGATTGAAGCTAATTTATTACTTGATTCAGGAAGTTTGAGGTCATTTATTTGTAAGAATTTAGCTGAACGACTTAATTTTCCAGTAACACGAAAAGAACATTTGTTAGTTTATACATTCGGAAATAGAGAACCTAATTAAAAGATATTTGAAGTGCTCAAGGTCATAATTAGCAATAAAAAACCAGATAACAGCGCAGAATGTGAATCATTAGTTTCAGATACCATAACAAATGCAGGGCTTCCAACACCCAATCTTTCTATAGAAAAGCTTATTAAAACTAACCGCATGACTCAGTCAGATTTATGTCTTTCTCAAAGCAATAAAGAGATTAATGTTTTAATAGGAGCGGATCTTTACTGGTAGTTTCATACTGGGCGTATTAAAAGGATAAATAAAAATCTATTTTGAGTTGAAATAATATTTGGGTGATCATTAACGGGCAATCATAATTTAAGAAAAAATATGGATTCTATTGCAGAAAATTTGTGTTTTTGTGAACACCAAGCAAATTACAATTCCGAAAGTTATTCATTGGAAGATATTAATTCTAAAACGCGTAAAATTTGGGAAATTGACAATTTAGGTATAACAGACAACACAGAAAGGGAATCATCCGAGGAAGAAACATTAAAACAATTTGAACAAAATATAAAACTTAAAAATGGTAGGCCCGAGGTTAAATTGCCTTTTAACGATGAAGTAAATATTACTAGTAATTTTAATTTGGCAAACAATAGATTAAAGGGTTAAGCATCACGGTTTAAGGAAGATAAGTCTTTGTATGAAAATTATACTAGTGTTTTAGATAGTCAGCTGACAGATGGAATTATAGAATCAGTAAATACTGAAAATTTAAATCAAAATCTTATTTACTATATGCCACATCATCCCATAGTCAGAAATGATAAGGAAACAACTAAATTGAGAATTGTATTTGAGCTTCGTCAAAAGAAAAAAATTGTTTCTCATTAAATGATAATTTAAAGGCAGGACCTAATCTGAATCCAAATCTATTGATTTTACTTTTGAAATTTAGAGAATTTAGAATAGGATTAATTTCTGATGTGGGGAAAAGGCTTTTCTTCGAATAGTTTTGGCTGGAGAAAATAGGGATTGTCAAAGATTTCTTTGATCAGATCATTTTCCTCCAAATAATGAAAAAAATTATAGAAATAAAACAGTTAGTTTCGGTGTAAAATCTTCACCTTTTCTCTCAGCAGTAACCATAAAACACCACATAAAGAATTACAAAATATCGTATCCTTTAGCACACAAGGTTTTTAACGAATACTTATATGTAGATGATTTAATAACAGGAACAAATACAGTTAATGACGCATTAGAATTGTCTAAACATGCTAAATTAATTTTAAAAGATGCAAATATGATTCTTAGGAAACGGAAAACAAATTCTTTAGAGTTAAGTCAAAATTGGGAAGTAAGTAAATTTGAAAAACAAACTCATAACGAAGCAATACCCAAAAAATCTTTTATTAATTTGGAACACTTTAAATGATGAATTTAAATTAGACTTGTCATCTGTTATTAATTCATTAAAAACTGGAAAAAATAATAAACGAAGTGTTTTGCGTATCTCATCTAAATTATTTGATCTTATAGGATATATAGCTGCATTCCCGATTTGAATAAAAATTCTTCTTCGGGAAATTTGAGAAGGGGGATTTGATTAGTTTGAAGAGTTAGGAAAAAATTTGAGAATTAAATGGAAAAAAATGGTGTAAGGAGGTTCACTCATTGGTAGATCTATCCATTCCAAGGTATTATTTTAAAATAGATGAAACTAATGAAGAGTTTAATGAATATCAAATTGTAATATTTTGTGATGCAAGTGAAAGAGCTTATGGTGCTATTGCGTGCATTCTCTACAAAAGAAATTCAGATTTTCATGTGAACTTTGTTTCTTCGAAGGCACGTGTAGCTCCGGTAAAGAAGTTGAATTTACGAAGACTGGAGAGTTGCTTGCAACTTTAATAGGAGCTCGTTTACTAAAGACACTGATTAAAGTGTTTAAGATAACCAATAATTACAAACTGTTTTCAGATTCGACAGTAGCACTTAGTTGGATGCGTGGCTATGCGAAACAGTGGAAACCGTTTGTTTCCAATTGGGTTCATGAAATTCAAGATTTAACAAACCCACAGAACTGGAGATTTGTGAAAGGTGAACAAAATCCTGCAGATATAGATTCTAGGGGTTGCAGTGCAGAAGAATTGATGAAAAATTCAAGATTCTGGCATGAACCCCATTGGCTAACATTATCTGAAGAAAATTGGCCGAAAAATGAAAGATTATCTCAGGAGACTACTAATGAAGAAAGAAGAGTTAAATATATATATCAATCAATTATTCGAGTGAATTCCAGAATGAAGAACCAATCTTGGATATCGATGACTTCAGCTCCATATCAAAGGTATTTCGAATTACGGCATGGATTCGAAGATTTATTAACAACCTGAAATTAAAGAAAGAAGATCGAATTAAAACTCCTTTGGCAGCAAGAAGAAATTGAAGAAGCTGAGAAAATTTGGATCAAGAAAGTACAAGCAGAAAATTTTGGTATCGAGATCAATTGTTTGGAAGAAAACAAAAATTTACTGAAAGATTCGAAAATCCGATATTTAAATCCATTTCTGAATGAAAAGGGTATTCTACGGATGAGTGGAATATTGCAGCAGTCAACACTAAGCTATCATGAAAAACATCCAATTTTGATTCCAGAGAAGATCAGATTTAAAGACCTTCTGGTAAAAGATGCTCACGAGAAGATGCTACATTCAGGTGTTGCAGATACTTTGATTCAAGTTCGTGAGAAGTACTGGATACCAAAAGGAAGGCAAATAATTAAGTCTATCATTAGGAAATGCTTTATTTGCAAAAAATTCAATTCCCGTCCAGGTATGCAGATTAAAGCTCCTCTTCCAAGAGACAGAATAGAACAATCTCCACCATTTGCTGTCACCGGTCTGGATTTCGCCGGACCAATATTTGTCAAAAACTCAAAGAAAAAGTTTTACATGCTAACTTTTCACATGTGCTGTAACTAGAGCACTCCACCTCGAATTAGTTACAAGTTTGATTACGGAAACACACACACACACATTTCTGCTAGCATTTTGTAGATTTATTTCGAGAAGATGACTTTGTACCGTCATCTATTCGGACAATGCTAGAACACCTAAAAGAGCAGAAATTGAACTGAGACGATTATGGACTATATTAAACCATCCTGATATGAAGGAATTCTGCGCATCAAGGGGGGGATGGAAATATATCGTCGAAAGAGGTGCATGATGGGGTGGATTCTACAAAGAATCGTCCGATCCGTAAAAACAATTTTAAGAAAAGTTATAGGCAAATCCTCTTTAGCTAGCGAAGAACTAGAGACTATTTTATGTGAAATTGAAGCAGTAATAAATTCGCGTCCCATAACATATATCGATTCAGATTATACAGGAAACTTTCCATTATTTCCATCACATTTCTTGTTAGGGAGAAGATTAACTAGTTTACTAGCAGTGAAACTTTCTACTATAGACTGTGTTGTGGATAAAAAGGTGCTTATCAAACGATTTAACTACCGCGAAAGATTGTTGAATAACTTGTGGAAGCAATGGAGAAAGGACTATCTTTTAAATTTGAAATTGGTACATTTTGTGAACCCAACGAAAGTGACTGAATTCAAAATCAATGATATTGTATTGATACATGATCGATTACCGAGAAGCCTATAGAAGTTGGGTAAAGTAGTAAAAACCTTTACAGGTCGTGATAAAAGAGTTAGAGCGTGTGCAATAAAAACGGGAAATTCAATCATAAAACGTTCTGTGCAACTTTTACATAATTTGGAAATACCTAACTAAATTTACTCTTAATACAAATTTGAACTCATTAATTTGATTATTTGGAACTTTAAGGTCATTTCATTTGAATTTATTATTATTTGTATTTTATTGCATTTATTTGAAATTGTTGTATTCAATTTTAAGCTTTTCAGAAATGTATTATCTGTTGTTTAACTTTAAATTCATTATAATTGTGAAATTTATTTGCTATTTAAAATTTTTCTCTTATGATTTAACATGAATTTATTATTAATGTATGAATATTGTATGTTTTGATATTCTAGGTGAAATTCTGAAGTATTAACATTTAAATTTAGCATAGTGAAAATAACAATATTAATTAATTTAAGTTATGACTATACGTTCATAGGGGGGAGGGCGTGATGTACATTAAATATTAAAAGTACAGATGGCGCTGCAAGTCATCCAAGAGATGTATACTCGTTTGGTTTGTAGAGTCAGAGTCATGTAATGTGCTGTGTACTTGTCTTCTATGTTGTCTGCAAAAGAAATAAAATGCAAAAAGATGCACTGAATTATTGAATTGAGAATGAAAGATACATTGGAATTATAACAATCTATCTGACCATGGAATATAATAACTAAGGAAATACAATAAGAACCAATCATTAAAGATTTCAGCAAAACTAAAAGTAGAGGAAATTTCTATTTCATCATTTTTTTTTCATTATTGTTTAATGTGCCAAAGAAATATGAGTAAAAATTTAATTTTCCCTTTATGAATAAAAATTGTTTTTTTAATTTAAAAACCCTTTTCTTACGCCACAAGAGGGCCTCGAGAAATGTATCTTGCCCACATTAAGTTCAGGTCTCGCGCCACCACTGTAAATATGTATATACATATGACAGAATCACAAGTTTAAGCGGCAATTAATTTTTATGAATTATCATTTTAGTATTGTATTGCTATTCAAAGCAATCGCGTGTGTATAAAATTTCAGTTCAACTGAATATTTTAAAAGGCTAGAAAAAACCTTTTCAATTTTGGACACAAGTAGCTAAAATGGTCGCTAAGTCGCCAAAAATGATGCCAACATGGATGTATTTATAATTCTTAGATTAATTAGTTTTAATTAATTTTAATTTTTTTAATTAAATTTCTGTATTATTATCTAAAATAATCATTCATGTAAAATTTCAGCTCAATCGAGCACTTTAAAATGTATTTTATTAACAATTGAAAATTAACAAGATAAATAACAACAACTTTATTAACAACTTTATTAACAAGATAAATAAATATCGAGAGAGTGTGAACTAATATTAGGAATTGTAAAAACACGTAAGTATTCAACTGCATACTTACTTGTTAGTTACAGAGCATTCAGAATAGGTCACAGAAATAGTACCCTGATCTGTGTATGTTTGCAAAATTAAAATTTTTCAAATTTGAAATGATCAGAAAATATTTTAGACTCCTTTTAAAACAGTAAATATCACCGGCGCATTTGGAAAAAAAATATTGAAAATGAAGTAATTAAAAAGTACTCAAATTTCAGTTGAAATTTCTTTTGGAACATCGTTTAATTTCTGTGATACTGAAGATTTATTTCTTCTCTGGAGAAAATTCTTTGGGAAAAACATAATTTTTTGGGCAATGAATTTGGTTTCAGTTGCCTTCTGTTGGTGAAAGGCTGATACATAAAGCATGCTTCTCTTCAAAATAATTGGAACATACTGATGAATGGTTAGATGGTTTAAAATTAATTTTGCCCGAGTTTTGTAACCACTTTTTTTTTTATAAATATGGATTCTTTAGTGGAAACCGAAAAAAAGCTTTTCTCCATGCAATGAGATTTTTCTTTTGCATTATAGTAATTTAATACACTACTGTATTTCATTTTGCTATATGATAATAGATGCAAATCCGAAAATTTCTCCTAAATACTCAGTCGAATCAAACACATTGCTGTTTGTTTTGACGTAATTATGACGTCATATGTATCGAGTCCATTCCATTATGAATACATGCTTTTATTTTTTTTCATGAAAACTTTTTTGTCATTGTAATGTATTTTGCTTAATAAATTTTAAAAAAAAACTCAAAATTTGTTGCATAGAAGCAAACGTTACAATAATTTTTTCACTGCTGTTTGATGATTGGCTAAAAGTATGATGCTAGCGCTTAGCCACCTCAAGATAAAACAGAATTAAGGCAATTTAAAGTTGTTATTGTCACTGGTCATTTTCCTCGCGCAAGGGCTTTTGATTGGCTACATCTCTGTTATTGCTTTAATATGTATGAGTCTTCCAGGCGGCTTTAACTGTAGCTGTTATTGTGTTCTGATTTGTTAAATTTATCGAAAGCAGAATGGCAACATAATTTTTGACAAAGTTTGTTCGTTGTTGTGGAATTGCATGGTACGAGACCTTCTGTTACACGATTCTTTAGCGTCAGAGTTGTTGTCTGTTGTTTTTGATGCGCATTTTCATTATATGAATTGTTAGCTTCGTTCTTCTGATTTTAGATTCGTGGTGCATTAGCTTCCATTATGCCCCTCTTTTATATTTCATGAAAACAATAGGGGCTGCAAAAGTTAATTAGTAGAACTCTTGGAAACACAAAACGCCCCCAAAATGGTCGACCGATTAGTAAACAGCGAAGCGAACGCCCGCAGAATTGCTACTGTTGAAAACTGTTTTGGAGCGAATGGTCAACCCCTAGCTATTCCTGGACGTGTTTTGGTTGGTGAGGGCGTTGTCACTAAAATGTGTCGCAAGAAACCCAAGACTCGACAGTTCTATCTTTTCAATGACATATTAGTTTATGGCAATATTGTTATGGACAAAAAAAAGTTTAACAAACAACATATTATTCCTTTGGAAGAAGTGAAACTTGAAAATTTGGAAGATGATGGAATACTTAAAAATGGTTGGCTTATCAGAACACCGACAAAATCATTTGCTGTATATGCCGCCACTGCGACAGAAAAAACGGAATGGATGGTGCATATTAACAAGTGCGTTGAAGAATTATTGAAAAAAACTGGTAAAAAGCCATCATTAGAGCATGCTGCAGTATGGATACCAGATGCAGAAGCTTCTATTTGCATGCATTGTAGGAAAACACAATTTACTGTAATTAATCGCCGGCACCATTGCAGAAAATGTGGTGCTGTTGTCTGTAATCCATGCTCCAGTAAAAAGTTCTTGCTTCCTGCCCAATCTTCAAAACCTCTTAGAGTATGCCTTAGTTGCTATGATACACTTACAAAAGCCCGTGCAAATCGGGGAGATTTGCCTGTCAAACCTGTGGAAAAACCTGTCAACCAAGATTCATCTGGCGAAGATGATTCTGAAGATGAAGTGGAGGAGACTGGAAAAGCCGATGTTGAAGACCCTGTTAAAGGTATGGATAATTTAAGCATTGATGAGAAGCCTACCTTTTATGGTGATACAGCTGAACCTACAACTGACCCTAACCATCCAACTTCATGTTATACTTCTGCATGTGATGCTGGTAATTATACTTCAGCTTGCGATACTTCTGCATGTGATGCTGGTAATTATACTTCTGCATGTGATGCTGGTAATTATACTTCAACTTGCAATAGTGATGCTGGTAATTCGGTTTGCAATACTTCAAGTGCTACTTGTTATGACTAATGACCCTGATTCAAATGAGTAATGTTAAAATTAATGTAATCAAAGAGATTAAATGATATAACAATGAGTTACTCATAATCCACTTGATTGACAATCTTTAATTTATACGTGTCATAAGTGCCTTTCTCTGATCTGAAAATGTATGGGTTTGTCATGTGTTTTCAATTGTGGGTGTTGAAACTCGTAATATATAGTGTTATGTTCATGCGTTTAATATACTAAATATGTGTATTTAATTTTATTTGGTTTTTGCTCTAGAAATTAGTGTTTTAAATTTTTTAACCCTAACATATTTAATTCAATTTTAATAACTATATATAATCAAAATCAGTAAGATATAATTTTTTGTACAAAATTTTTTGTCATTTTAGTGCATTTTATAATAAGATCCATTAATGTCTAGATTAAAATTGCTCTTAATAAACTCCATTAGGTATTTTTATATTTATATTGCAATTTTTGAAATATATTAAACTGGCATTTTAAATTTTTTTTTTCTGATCAATATATTTGTTTTATTATGTTAAATATTTGTTTTAATTATCATATTAACTTATGTTCAAATGAAATTAACAGCAGATAGTTGTAGCTTGAAATATGCCAAGAGTGTGTTTTATGTGCATACTTTAATTATTTCTTGAGAATTATAAGATTTGTCTGGCTATACCTTAAGATTGCATAATCATTAACTGGATGCTTATCTTTAATGACAATGGAATTGAACCTCCTTCTGTGACTGATAATTTTACTTTGTGTGATATTGTTATATATTAGAAGTGATATTTTTGCTTCTAAGGCTTTTATCTTCTGGTAGTTATACCTGTTGTGATGGTATATATATTATTTGAAAATATAACTTATGAAATTAAATAACTGAAATTACAAGATTTATTTTTGTGATTGACAATCTTTAATTTATGTGTGCCATTGGTGTCTTATTGATTTAAAGACCCAACATATTGTGTTTTATGAATTTTAGATGTTAAAGCTTTGATATATATAATATAGCCACGTTGAAGTTGGTGTTGAAAAGCAGTATTTTTTTAATTATATTTTTTCATACTAGAGGGAATTTTCAGTATTTGAATTTAAGGTTCATTATTTGAGCAGGACTTTTTTCTTAATTATCTGTTTCTCAAGTATAAATCATATGGTTAGTAAGAACTGTGAAGTGGTTTTGTTATGAACAATTTTTATTTTTAGTTCCTGTGCACATTTAACACTTGAATTGTTTTGTATGATCAGTATTCTGTATTAAAAACAACTTTGGAACAATCTTTTAAATGCTTATTAATTTGTATTCTTGTAGTTATCTAGTTTTTAATCAGTGATTGTATTTTTAGTACTTACACTTTAATTTCAAATAATTTGTTTCTAATATGAATTATTAAATCAATATTTGAATAAAGTTACGTGTAATCGATTGAAATTATCAATATATTTTCTAAAACTTAAATTTTCATAATTTTTTATTTACAATATAATTTTACAATACAGGTGTGATATTGTCCTCATTTGTAAAATTTGACTTGGCAGGATTTGATTGGGTACATGCTGTTCTAGAATGCTTCTAGAGCCAAGAATTTCAATTATCTACATGTTTTCCCATTAAATTCTAGATTATTCTATTAGTCATTTTTGCTGCAATTGAGGTGTCTAAATTGCTGAAGTGGTAGTCAGTGACATTTTTTAAAATTCTTTCAATTTTGCAATACATTTTCTAGAACGTCTTTTTACATTTAATATTAAACTTAAGAAGTTTTGATTAATATTACAAAGGTTGAGTTCTTTAATTACTGGCTCGCTTCTTTAAAATGTAGTATTTTGTAAGGTACTTTTTCATATATGGAGTCAAAAAATATTTTTGAATTCTATGGAAAAAATTAGTTTGGCTTAAATTGTTAAAAGAATGTGGGGAGAGAAATTTAAATTAGTGATTTCTCTGGCCATTTAGTACTTAAGTTTTTGTCTGTTTTTATGTTTATAATTTCGTTCAGGAAAGACATTGATTGTTTTTCATAAATTTGTGATAATCTTTCAAGATTAGTTTGATGTTGAGAGGAATGTTTTCAGTAAACATTTACTTTTAAATGTTTTGAGATCTGTTTTTTTTGTTTTGTTATATGAATAATTTATTTTTTGCGTTTTTCCTTTTTATGCTGTTATAATTTTTGGGTGGTCTTAACATTTCTAGGTTTCTCTCAAGAAATAGTGGTTATGTAAAATGAAGAAAACAGCACTAAATAATTACCTTTATTTATAATTTTTGTTCATGGTAAGCCAAAAACTAGCACGATGAATCTGGCAAAGAATGTAAATTAACACCATCACAGCCTTGCAATCTCTTGTTTGCCAGCCTAAATGTGTCACTAGTGGGAGACAATATCACATGTTCGTATTTTTGCATTGTCATGAAATTGTGAATGTCATTTTGTCCTTTATTCATGAAGTTAAACTGCTAAGAACTGGTCATTTTTTCTAATTTTTTCTTGTGTATTAGCTATGGGAGGATTTCTTTTGAAAGTAGATTTTAAATTTTGTTACAATTCAAAATTAGATGTTCCAAGTATTTTGGTCTATGTGTACATTTTGATAAATATCTCTGTTGCCTAACTTATTGCTCGTAATTTTGTCATATGATCTTGTTTGTTGATTAAACTTTTAAATTGTCTATTTTTAAAATGACTTATTTTGTATTCAGTATTTCCCTTATTTTTAGTAAGAATCATTTGAATTATATTTATGTTAAAGTTCTCAATAATTCTTGAGATTAATACCTATTTACTTCAATTTAATGTATTTTATTGTTATAAAATATTAAAAGCACAAGGACTTTAATTTATGCTAAAGGTAATGTAACATTTCTTTTCCCAATACTAAATGTATATCTCAAATACACACAATCATATGTTACTTTAATTGTAATTTCAGCATGTTGTCTTATGTTAACTATTTTGTATGTGCCTTATTGATCTGAAAATGCATGATTTGTTTCATCAATTTAGAATTTTAAAATTTTATACAGTGTTGCTTCTAGATTGTTAAAAAATGAGAATGTTGTATTTTTATATAATCTATTTGCCAAGTAATGTAAAAATTTTTTTATAGTATTTAAAATATTTTGGAGAATTGATCAATGTTCACATTTATAAATGTCTACTAAATGAAATTACTGTGCCTCTCGTTTGAACATTTGTAGTTTTGATGTGCCTTAAAACAAGTCTGAAATCTACATGTTAGTGATTGAGATTACTCTAGAGTAATCTTTGTGACCCATTTTCATGATTTACATCGACTGTAAATTATTGTATTTTGTGAAACTAATTTAATAAGTTATTTATAATAGACTTGTTCAAAATATTTAATTTTTTTGAAATCTACGTTTTTATTGTATTTATTTATATTTAATTCATTCATGTAAACAACTTCTAATTTGTGAAAAAGTGAATTTTTTAAAATTTTTATCCAAGGAGTTGAAACACTGCTTTAAAATCTTAGAATTTTAAAATTTTATACAGTGTTGCTTCTAGATTGTTAAAAAATGAAAATGTTGTATTTTTATATAATCTATTTGCCAAGTAATGTAAAAATATTTTATAGTATTTAAAATATTTTGGAGAATTGATCAATGTTCACATTTATAAATGTCTACTAAATGAAATTACTGTGCCTCTCGTTTGAACATTTGTAGTTTTGATGTGCCTTAAAACAAGTCTGAAATCTACATGTTAGTGATTGAGATTACTCTAGAGTAATCTTTGTGACCCATTTTCACGATTTACATCGACTGTAAATTATGGTATTTTGTGAAACTAATTTAATAAAAGTTATTTATAATAGACTTGTTCAAAATATTTAATTTTTTTGAAATCTACGTTTTTATTGTATTTATTTATATTGAATTCATTCATGTAAACAACTTCTAATTTGTGAAAAAGTGAATTTTTAAAAATTTTTATCCAAGGAGTTGAAACACTGCTTTAAAATTTTCATATTTTACTGTTTATACATTTAAACAAATGTCATAGAGCAAAAGCTCTTAAAAGTATGGGGGCTGTGGTAGCCAAGTAGTCTCTGCATCGAATCATGGCTAGCGTGTCATGAGTTCGATCCCAGTACAACTGAAGACCCGCCGTGTAGGGGAACGATGCACGTTAAATCTGTCAAGAGCTCAAATGTCCTCCTGTGGTGTGGTGTGGTAGTTATGAGAGGGGGTGCCAGCTCAGGTGTCGTCCGCGTCGCTTGACCGTGGTTTAAAATTAAGCCGACCATCGCCAAAAGCCCTGGTGTAACTAAAGAGTGCGATGTTAATATTCACTCACTCATTCATTCTTAAAAGTATGGGAGCTTAGAAGGGGGAGAATTTTTATATTCAGTGACAATCAGATCTTCATTTCTTTTCCCAAATGTGTAATAAATTACAGTGGGCTAAGCTGTCTGCCATCAAATATACTGCATCACAATTTAATTTTTTTTCAAGATCGCTGGTGTCTTAGAGAAGAATTGAAGGGCTTACAGTAAAGAAATATTTAAGACTTTTTTAATTTTCTATTTATTTTTACATTTTTGGCTCTGCTGATGCAGAGTTCATATTTCTTTTTAAGTAATAAATTATTCTTCATAAAATCTTCATGTGGCTATACATATATAAATGAATTGAATTTATAATTTCTTGAATTAAAAATTTAATGCTATTTGGCATGTATACAAAAATCAACTTTCGAGCAGACTCCTGGGGATATCAATCATAAATTCCCCTAAAACCTTTAGTGTAGATGGGCTCTTATCTCGGGTTGGCATGGTGTGGCAGTTGGGAATTGTTCTAACTCAGGTGTTGATGGTCATTGCTTGACAATGGTTCAAAATAATGAACTGCATTTCCAGTAATCTTCCTACTTTCAAGTACAATGTTAATGAACTACTATTCAATCCAAAGCCCTATCATATCTGTGATATTTATCTTAAACTGCTGATATCTGTGTGAGTTTGGGTTTGATTTCTTAGGTAGTTCAATTATATTATGGATCTTTTGTGACAATATTGCTCAAAGTAATTATTGAAATTAAAATTTAATTCTTAACCATTACTACATCTTAACTATATTTTGGATTGTTTGCGAAGTTAGAAATATTAGATCTTCTGTTAAAAATGAAAGCATGGATGTATGTATAAGTTTTAGTTGATTTTCGTAAAATTTAGCACCATTATACACATTACTGTGTTATAGTCACGTTATTTACATTATTTTAATCTCGGTGGTTTTATACACACAGGTCATCAAAATTGGAGGATAATAGAGAAAAAAATCGTAGTTGATATTCAATTAAAAATTTATAGAAATTTATCCAAAAGCATTGGTGAACATAAATTACAATGTTTGGCAGTTGATTATTTGTCTAAATATTGAAATTAAAACCAAATTTATAGTAATGGAAAAATTAAGTGACTTCTTACAGGATTTTTTTCTAAAAAATGGTGCATGGTCTCTTTGGACAGATATGCATACTTCATTTAAGCATTTTCTTCGGATAAAATGCACCTTTGTAAGGTTATATTCAGTTTTTTTTTTTTTTTTGTAGAAAGACTTCCAAAGCACTTATATCGTCCCCTTTCTGTTTCGGGGCATTATGCGCATGTCTGTTATTCTCAACACTAGCAATTTTCGGCTCGCAATTTTATACGTGCCTGTACCAGTGTGGAACTTAGTGGCATCCATTTCGAATGCATTTAAAAATGTGTATGTATATTAGGTATGTTAATACAAAATTTCTTCTCAAATTATGGTATTCTAAATATAAATTTTAATTGGGGGGAGGGTAGCCCTATATTATGCCGGTGGTTAAAAAACTAAAAACAAACCATACAAGTTCCAGGCCATATCAAGCTGAATTGAATGGTTTGATATATATGGTGTGATTTGAAAGGAATAAAATGGTGATATGTGTAATTTGTCATGAAAAAGTGATTTCATGCACACATAATGTAAAAAGACATTTTGAAACGTTGCATTCTAATCTCGGCATATCAACAGATGAAAGAAAAACATATTTTTCTCAAAGCAGTGTTTAAAAAAGTTTTTTGGTTCCAAAAAATAACATTACAGCTGCTAATTTCCAAGCTGCCATTGCATTGCTCGTCACCGGAAACCTCTATCAGGAAGAGATTTTTTTTTATATATATATATAAATGCTTTTTTAGAATGTAGTCCTACATTTTTTGCTGATTTTAAAGAAAAAGACTTGATTATAAAGCGTATAAATGAGTTACCTATAAGCCGCCTCAAGAAGAGTTATAAAACTAATAACGTTGAAAGGGAAGTGTACTAGTCTTGATATTTTTTTTAAAAAAAATATATGCATTTAAAGAAATGGATATTGACTTCAGAAAATAGTTTCTATAACAGACGGTGCACAAAAAACATTGGATTTATTCAGTACCCTAAGAGGAAAATATTTTACATTCTCTGATTGAATTTCATTGTTTTACACACCAAATTTTCTGCGTGAAAGTGGTTTTTGTTGAAACATTTTCCAGTGTAATGTCAGTTGTAATAAAAAAATCAACTTTATAAACGCAAGAGCTCTTTACAAACGGCAATTTGCACAGTTCTTAGAGGAAATTGAATGCCAACAATCAGGGATTTTGACATACAACAACGTGCGATGGCTTAGTTTCGGCGAAGTCCTTGATCGCTTTGTAATGTTATTAGAAGAAATTAGTCTCTTTTTAATTGAAAAAAAAAGACAATAGTTTCGAGGAATTATGCAATATACATTGGTTGCTAAATGATTTAATGTTTTTGTGCGACATCACTCAGAATTTTAATGAACTGAATAAAAAACTTCAAGGTCATGGACTAATTGTTTTCACGATGTTTGAAAATATTAAAATATTTATGACGAAACTTGGCATCTTTGCCAAGGATTTCGAAATAAAAATCATGATGTATTTTCTTTAATTACAAAAACATTTTCAAAACAATAACTTATGAAAACTCCGTTGACGTTCAAGAAAATGCAATTAAAAAATATTTAATGACTATGTAGGAAATAAAACAGGCTTTTGAGGAGAGGTTTCAATCAATTTAAAAGTTTGGAAAATACATTTCACTTTATTTTATATCCATACAAAGCAGAATTGGAAATAACCGAAATTATGTGGCTAGATATCGATAGTTTAGAAATGGAATTGGTTAAATTTCGGAACAGTGTAGTGTAGAAAACAAATTTTGACGACTTAATTTCTGAAGTAGAAGGGAAAGTAGTGCAGATAATATTGATTCCACAGTAAAAAATGAAAATATATTAAACTTGTATGGGATTCCTTACCAAATAATTTTATATCAATGAAAAAACTAGTTAATGTGTGCTGTTTTAACGATGTTTAGGTCCAAATATTCGTATGAAAAATTGTTTTCTTCAATGAACGTTGTAAAATCTTATAATAGTAATATACTTGGCAGGGAATCAACTGCGAAATGCGTTAAACTAATGAATACGAAATATGAACCTAATATTAAAAAAATATCTGAGAAAATAAACAGCAACAGATTTCTCATTAAATACTTTATAATCAGTTTTGTTATATATATATAAATGTATATATATACTAATAAGTAATATTTCATAATATATATTGTATGTGTGTGAAATTTTCGCTACTCCTTGTTCATTCAAACATTCATTGTCATTTGCAGCAAACACTTAGTGGCCGCGGTAGCTTAATGGTCAAGGTATCGGATCGTGGCTGGCATGTCATGAGTTAAAGACCTGCTACGTAGGGGAGCGATGCACGCGTGTTAAATCTGTCGAGAGCTCAAACGTCTTCCCATTGATGTGGTGTGGTAGTTGGGAGAGGAGCGTGCCACAGTCACTTAACCATGGTACAAAATTACGAGGTTTGCTGCCCAAAGCCCTCGTGTAGCTGAATAGTGCGACGTTAATATTCACTCACTCACTGCACCAAACACTTCAAAATTTTTAACCCCACTAAAAATTTTTAAATCGTCCAACCACGCCCATTTTTACCAAGCTATTGAATTTGAAAGATGTTTAATATTGAAATACTCAGTGAAAACTTTTTTACAACTTAACTCAGGTGCAAATGGGCATTAGTGACCCCCACGAACTAGAACTAAAAAAATATGAACGAAATTTTACCCATGTCTCCAACAGATTCGCCATCCCTAGGTTATTCCATGTTTGAGCTTCGCTCCCCATTTCGGTGTCTAACAACTGAATTGGCGTAGGGAAAGTCGTTCAAATAATGCAGTTAGGGGTGGATAAGGAATTTTTTTTTTGTGTAGGGTGTTTCGTCGGAATTTCCCTTCATAAAACTCTAATGCTGCTCTGCAAAACTGTTTTCTCTAATAATGGACCTCTCTGCAAAGAGTGCTTTTTTGTCGTAAAGTATATTTGTGTTAAACTTACACAAATTTCTGTGTCGCATTCAGTAAAAAAAAACTGTTTAGAGTACATTTCCCCCAAATTCCTTGTTTCTAATTATATTCGTTTTCAATTAGACGCAAAAAGCAGGCCGTACCTTTACTTTTGGAAGGTAGTGTATTAATATGATAAAATATACTACTCAGAATTTTGTAAACTACATTATTAACAATTTTTTATATTATAATCATAAAAAAATGTAATGGAAACTATTAGGATTAAATTTTTAATACAGTGTTTGAAACTTTTCGCAAATATTGCTTTTGTCATTTTGTTGTTATACATCAGTGATTCCCAAAGTGGTCTATGACGAGCTCCAAGGGGTCTACGTCAGCCAAAAATTAATTTGGAGGGCCATCAATCGTAAGTGGGGGTTGATGTGATATTGGCTCGAAAAAAAACGAGATCGTGACTTTAATTTTAAAAGAAAATTTATAATCACGTGTAAACCAAATTTTACCAATTTAACAGATTTATTTGCTAAATTTAATGAGGTTAATTGTATTTACAAGGGGACAGCATGAATTTTATTAAAACAAGGACCATTTCATTTTTCTTACCTGATTTAAGTTAAAGAAGTATAATAAATGAAGGTCCCGAATTTTCTAAATTTGTCACAGGCAATCTATCAGAATATTTTAACCTACATTCAACATTTAAATAACTTTTATTCAGATTTTGAAATCAGGTTTGAGAATACTTTGCAATACCACAGCAGGCAATGAATTCATAGGGTCATTAAAAAAAATGTCAAATTACAATAGGAACTAATAACCACTAATGAAGATCTTAAAGTTTAGAAACGGATGCCAGCAATTTTGGCTGTAAAAAGTCAAACCTGTTATTGTCTCGAGTTATGGAATATTGTGAGGAAGTTCTTCATTACTTTTCCTAGAGTGAAGGAGTTTCAGCACGGTTGCCAATCTCGAAAAAAAGGGGGGAAAAACTGGACACTACTAAAAGAGAGGAGATTTAAAATTAAACCAAACAAGATAGATACCAAATGTTGAAAATTTGATTTTATAGTACTAAAGATTCATCCCTCCCATAAAAATAATTTGTTTGTTGTTTAGTTAGTTTATTTCACAATTTTATTTATTACTTAATTTAAATTTAATTAATTAAAACATATGCTTTTAAAATTTTAAACACTATACTTCATTACAGTTAGAAAAAATTAATTCTTTTAAAGTAGGAGTAGTAGTACCAGCGTTAAAAAAAATAATTTAGGTTGATAAATTTGCAAAAATTCAATATTAATTAAGCAGGGGTCTACAACAAAACGAAAAACATGGCAAAGGGTATACGAGACAAAAAAGTTTGGGAACCTCTGTTATATACATGATTGTTATTTCGTTGAATGAAATTAAGTACTTTATTTTTATTAATTGAAGTGTGAATATTACTTTTTCAGAGTTTGCATCTTGGACTATGAACGGCATCTACTTAATAAAAAATGCAACTGTTTGTATTTTTCCTATTTTTCATCAAGCTGTGTCATGATTAGTCTAAATAATCTATTCAAAACATGAAAATAGGGATATGATCACTGATTTATGCTAAAAATTATTAAATCATCAATGAATCTGAATATGCAACAGAAATGGTAAACAGTACTATCAAAATGTCGATAAATATTTGCTAGACTATTGTTTGCTATTCCACCTAGGGTTAATCTCTCTTAACTTGTTGATAGTAAAAACTATTATAGGCGACATAACTTTTTTTTTTGTTGTGAAACTAGCCTAATAATTTTATTTTAAGTTTGTAAGTAAGTATATATATATATATATATATATATATATATATGTATGTGTGTGTATAAATATGCTAAAAATTAACTTTTTAATTATATGTACAGTCGGGGACCTCCATTCTACAAACCTCTATTTTACGATTTTCTTCGTTAAATTACCTGCAAAAAGTGAAATGCATTTTCTATGTAACGAAATTTTTTTCTTGTTATTCGATTTTTCCCCTCTCAATTTTTAAAATATTTCTAAACATTTCAGATTATTCTCTCTTGTAACACATTTTAAGGTGATAAATGACCTTGAAATGGTTTTATCAGATGCCCAACTTACCCAGAGAAATAAAATTGCCGTAATTCAGAGCAAAAAAAAAAAAAAATTTAAAGTTAACATACAATTATACATTGAAATAAAAAAAAATTAAAGTTAACGTATCTTATCAGTAACTACATTTAAGGACGCATGTGGTAATGTGTTCTTAAAGTTAATGATTATAAAATAATGTTAAAGTAGTGTTATAAGTAATATTAAATAATACTGTTTAGAATTACTTGTAGGTTTAAAATTAGAAAATGTCATTAAAATTTATTAACTAAAAAAATATTTTTTTAAGTTGAAAATATTGAGTATTTTTGGACAGCGTTTTTTTTTCTGGCTTCCTTTGCAGATTTCTTTTTGATAGGTTAATTAGGTCTTGTGTAAATTAAATAGAAATTAATTTACACAAAAAAGTGTATGAATAATTACATTTTTATGGTATCCCCCGAACTACTTGCGGCAACTTTTTAAAAAAAAAAAAAATGGTGGTATGGGGATTTTTTGTTGTTTTTAGATTTGTTTAGTACATTTTATGAAAAATACGCTAAAATTAAGAAGAGAAAAAGAAATTATTATTACTAAAATGGGAAAAAATCAGTAAAAATTTACAAAAAATAACATAAACGCGGCCCATTCTGTACCAAAAGTTTATGAACAAATTTTCAATTTTTTCAATTCCGATGTGTTTCGATGTTATTCATTTTTGAAATGACCTTCAGGATTAGAGATATTTTAATTTTTACTAAAACTAGGGCACTTTATCTTAGTTATTATATAAAATTGCTTAAAAAACAGTGATTATATTAACATAACGGACTATAAATTTTGTAATAAAACTGTGATTGATAAATCTGAAGGTTAAAACACTTCTACTATTATACAGAACATACACAAAAATTTCACAGTCAATTGTTTTCAAAACTTTTTTAGCAATCGCTGGCCCCGTATGAGCATTTAAAAAAAAACACTCATTTCGAGTAAACGCGTTTTAAAGTATGGCATCTTGCTTAAAGTAATGGCATCTGCTCTTACTAAAACACTTGTAGTTTTTGTTCTAGTGATTGGAAAATAATTTTGGTGTTTTTATAAAGCTTATAAGTTGGCCTATAAAATAAAATCATGAGACGATTTGTCAATTTTTGGCAATATTCACAATTTTAGGGTAGTCGGATACCTCAATAATATATAACGATTATGAATTAAAAAATTTTTTTGGTTTATAAAGTATATTGAAATATGAATCTCTATTTTAACGAATTTTCCACATAACAAAAATTTTTTTGGGGTTTAGCGACTTCGTCAGATAGAGATCCGACTGTACATTCATTTTTTTTCTTCTGATTTTGCAAAATTGGTAATAATAAGAGAAGGAAACTAATAAAAACAAAGGAATCTACCGCCATCATTTTCTGAAGAATGTTGGAGGTAACAAGACTTAATTTTTAAATAATTTCTTTAAGTTCTTTTGGATAAAAATAATCAACTTATTTATTCATTTATTATGAACAAGACGAAACAATATCTATCCATAAAGCAAAACTATGCGTAAAAATAACTGCGGTCTCTCTCTGACCCCATAAACACGCGGTAATCCGGGTCCATGATTACTCAACCGTGGATTTAGTGAGCACGGGTTTCATTTGGAGTGATAATCTAAGTTCAAGCATCGATATCAATCTTCTATGTGATTTCTGTTTGTCATGAAAGAAAAATAAATAAAAAAAAACATCGTTATTTGAACTCTTAAAATATTTAAAGAAAAATAAATTTATCCTTTTTTTAACCAATCCTCCATTGACAATTGTTTCTTTATTGGTACTTTTTTCCCCTTCTTTATCCCTTGTATGATAGATCTCTTTTATTTGGTGTGCCTCAGCCAAGATTCTTGTTGCTCAAAACAACTTAGTTATAGCTTTATTACTTTGATAGTAAGAGGTTGGGGGCAGGAGCGGACACATAACATTTCGTGGCCTTAGCGGACACTTTAAAATTCATCGTGGTTTGAGCGGACACATTCCCCCCCCCCATCTTAGAACAGATTCGATTATTGAATTACAGGGATAAATACATTTTTGCCTATCAAATTTAATTACTTGTATTAAATTATTAAGATGTTATAGTGCGAATACACTTTAAAAACATAGCGCAATGTAATAAAAATAAAAACTTTTAGAGAAATATTTAAAAATTATAGAAAACTGTATTTTAGAGTCAAATAAATATTAGAGCAGGTGCGATTACCATAAAATTAATTAGTTTCATTAATGTAAATATATGAAAACTAGAAGTAAAATGTACAAAACAGATACAAAAGTAAATAAAAGAAAAATAAATACAAGTAACAAATACTAACTAACCTTTATTATGAAGGCATAAATATCCTTTACCATTGGATTTAGTCCAACCTAGTTACAAAACTTAAAGATTTTAGGCATTTTTCTAAATTGTTTGATGTTTCGAATTCTTTTAAGATGTTTTCAATTCTTACATCCAATTTTACAAATGTTTTTTTTTTTTGCTTTTTATTCCAGGATCGCCTATTTCTTTGGATTTCAAATTAAAAAACACTTTTTGTGTTTCTTCTTTTAGTATTTTAACTAATAAGTGGATATTAGGTTGGTTTCTGCCAGTGATTGCATTTAATTTGGAATTCTACCCTTCTACTGTCCGCTTTGGCTACGTAACCGTGTCTATTCTAAGATGGGGGGGGGGATGTGTCCGCTCAAACCACGATGAGTTTTAAAGTGTCCGCTAAAGCCACGAAATGTTATGTGTCCGCTCCTGCCACGACACCGTTTTTGAATGTATGTTTCTCGCTTCTGTCTTGCTACATCCCTCTAACTCCTGCTTGTTTAAAGTGCGACCCAAATGCCTTTAAAATGCGGCCCAAACGCAAATAATGAAAATATTTAAATATACACATTTTTGTTAAAAAAATAAATGTTTGCAATATTTTTTATAAATAATTGATTCGTTGATATTTATTTTGAAATAAAAATTTAAATATATAAAACATCTTACAGTTGCATCTTATATTGTACATCAGGGCAGCTTATGTGGAAAAACTTTAAAAATGGAAAGTATTGAGCGTTGTTATAAAAGCCATTAACTTTAAAGAGCAAAAGGACGTATAATCATAGGCAATTTCAATTCTTAAGGTAATGGGCACTGAATTTGCACAGTTGTTATTTATTATACGGAAGTAAAAGATGGCTCAGTAAAAAATTGGGAAATGCTCAAAAGATTTCACGATTTGAGAACTGAAATAACAATATTTATCGAAACAAAAGGGAAACCCCTGCGTCTAAATTTGAAGACTAACACTGGATTTTAGATTTAGCTTTGTTAGAAGACTTAACAGAACATTTGAATGATTTAAATTTGAGACTTCAAGGGGGGAAAAATCAATTTATTAATATAATATATTCCAAACAATAACAGCGATTGAAAGAAAGTTCCAATTTTGGCACAATCAAATAGAAGTAAAAGATTTATCACATCTCAGTGCTTTGGCTGCTCATAAACCTGTGAATTGCACAAAATATGCTGCATTAATTTTTGATTTAATTTAAAGAGTTTGAAAATAGATTTCAAGATTTTCGAAAAAAGGAAGAGTATTTCAACATATTTTCTATCTCATTTCCTCTAGAAATAAATGAATTACTTTCAAATCTTCAAATAGAATGCATTGAACTGCCAAGTGACATTCAACTGAAAGAAAAATTTGAGAATATTACTTTACTGGAGTTTTAGAAAAATCACCTACCCCGCGATAAATATCCTAATTTTCGTAATCATGCTTTATTAATGTTTTCAGTTTTTGACAGTACCTATATTTGTAAGCAATTATTTTCAAGAGTGAAGCATACAAAAAGCAAAAATAGGACAAAGATCACTGACTATCTTAAAAATGCATTATGAATTGCAACCTTGTCTATTGAACCGATATCGATTTGCTTGTTTAACAAAAGGAAAGTTATCCACCTCATTAATTTGAATTTTTTCCATCTTTATGAAATCCAAATTTTTACAACTTTAAAATAAAATGTATTTATACTTATCTAATCCAAATTTTAAAAATATAATAAAAAGAAGTTAACCTATTTTAATAAAAGTACATAGAGTTAATTTATATTTCAATTTGTTGAAAAAATATTGCATGTGCGGCCCAGCAAGTTTTTTTTTCTTTCGATGTAGTCCTCAAACGGTCTTAGTTTAGACACCCATGCTCTAAATTGTTATCTGGAAAATCTTCACCTTCAGTATCTTCCTCTGTTACTTTGACATTGCTTTTAATTACTAAGAAAGTCACTTAAAAATATAACAGAAAAAAAATCTTCAAAACTCTTAAAATTTTCCCGATACAAAATAGTTAGACTTAAACGAATTTCATTCTCTCTCACTAATCATGAGATCTTAAGAATTAACTCTTGCAAAAATAATGATAGTCAAAATTTTCATTTCCCAAGATTTATAAATTTGAAATAGGAAGGAAAAAAAATGCATTAACATCTTCTCTTAAAATGAAGTCGTGGCGATATTTCGAACAAAAGATTAATCCTTCATAAAGTGAAACATAAGAATTTCGACGTCCCAATGTCTAGGAGTGATATCGTAAGCGTTTATTAATGCAACCATGGTAAATTACCGATATACCGGTTGATTCAAAAATAATGCGACCATTTTCAGAGCACCATAATTTTTTATTGAATTAAGTTATTTACATGAAATTTTTGATGTGGCTTCATTTAGCATAGTACATTTTACATAAATGTTTAAAACAAGCCGAAAGAGCTTTTTCGAACATTTTTGGGGGAATTTTTCAAATTTTCTCTTTGGTTGCATTTTGAAGCTCTTAAAGTGCTCCTTACTTTAAATCTATTCAATTGCTTTTTTAAGTATCCCCATAAAAATTACTCCCAAACACTACAGTCGGGGAGGGGGGATAGCAGCTGTCTCTCAGATGGAAGAAAATGTATTATTTTTTTTTATCTTTCAGCCATTTTATAGTTGGTTTTTCAGTATGACTTGGTGCAGAATCTAGGTGTAAAAAAAAAAAAACTTTTCCTCGAACATAAATAACGCTTACTTTCTTAGATCGTGTGCTTCAAAACTTTTTTCTGTTAGTACTTATTATCATTTTTAGGCTCATGCGCATCAAAACCTTTTTCTGTTAGTACTTATTACCATTGGCTCTATAATAAAATGGTTTTGTTAAGCCTTGAGAGGGCATTTTGATCCATACCATAACACCTGATGTCTAACTTGCCTTTTGCAAAACAGCTCCGTCTTTGCAATGCTGTTTGTGTGAAATATGCTGTATCTTCGTTTTGTCAATTGTGGATGACAGATGAAACAATGCTTCATCCGATATTACCCATGTTTTGCATATACCTTTGCGTAACATTAAATACAGAGGCGAAGAGGGGTTTCTTTCTTTTTCCACTGTCTTTGCAGACATTTGATGACAGACTGGTTCGTTTATTTTTTTATAGCCAATTTTCTTTTCCTGACTACAAATTGTCGATTGCTATACCTGTGGTTTCTTTGCCAAAGTTCTTTGAGGCATAGGATTTTCTACAGCGATAAGTTTTTTCGGAGTTCCCCCCCCTTTTCATTAAGGTTTTCTTTTCGTACACATTTTTTTCCTGCAGTTTTTGATTGCCAGCCAAATTTTATTTCTTTTCAAAGTTTAAATAGTAATACATTAGAAAAATGTCTTTTCTGATTTTTAAATACTTAATTTATAACAGAATTTGAGCAACCATTTTTCAAAAGCCTTAAAACTTCGTTTCGGGTTTGAGGATCTATTTTCAGTATCATAATTTCTTCTCATTAATAAAAATGGTTCGATTAGTAATTTAAATGTTTCATTTTTAAAACCGGTAGTAATACGATCGAAATTAACCATACATTGTAATGTGCTTTTAAAATTGGTCACACTTCTTTTAAATCATGTTTATAGGGTCATAGAGTCCGACTGTATAGATTTTTCTAAATTTCAAATTTAGTTATTCTTTGTTGAAATATTTCCTTTTATAGAAAGTAAATCCCCCTCCCTATAACACTGTTACGCCGTGTTATGACAATCAGTATTATACGAAATAAAGAAATAAGAGAAAATAGCGAATTAGGTTCCAAAAAGTAAAGAACATTGTCAGGGTTATTATAATTAGAAGAAATATGTATTTGTTAAAAACAATTTTCGTCAAAAATATTACATAGTAATATGTAACACACATAGAATACAAAGTTTTAAAATATACTAATATTCCACGAACAAAAATGGGTATTAAATTGAAATGAACCTCAGTTTTCCACAAATATACGGCATACACGTTCTGTCGAAAAATTGTTAATGAGATATTTTGTGCATCTCACATCTTTCATTTTATACCGTGTGTTAGACGGAGATTTCCCTACTTTCAAATATTACTCTTAAAAATTTCAAGCTTTACACGAGAATTATCTCTCTTAAATCGTATTGTAGCGAAACTATCCACTAGGAAGGCAATGTTATATGAGGTTTTCCCACATCCTTTTCTAATATCTTTAAAGTAGAATCGTTTTATAAATGTACTTTTTTAAACGAAGTTTTCCTATACGCTTAAGTACTGTAATATTCTGTATATATCTAAAGCTAAAAATTTTCCTTTAAATTTGATATACACCGCAATCTAAATTTATAAACGAGTAAAATAATGCTTTCCATAATAGAAATACAAATAAAAATTTATATCTGAATAACAGTGGTAATCGAAAATGTTTTTGGAGTATTACGATGCATTCAAGCTAAGGAAACATGTATTTATGCATGTTAGTCAACATAAAATATTCTTTGGGAATCAATTGAAAATATATATTTACACATACATACTTAATGAAGTAGAAATGAGTTCACGTTATTCAAAGAGAAAACTTACAAAAGAAATTTCATCAAACTGAATATTATTTTTATTCCCCCCCTTTTGTAAAATAAAAAATAATAAAAATATTCTTTCACTTTATCTTAAACATGGTCAAAATATTTGGGTATTACTTTAAAACTTAAGGAAATATAAAAGAACTTTAAATTTTAAGATGTTATTCTTTTTTGTTGTTTCAAAGGCATGACGATTCGTCACTTCGGTTTGATCTTATTTTTATAAACAGGGAGCAAAAGATATAAAACCAAATTAAAATTGCAGCAAAACACTCTTCCAAAAAGGGTGATTTCTTCAGTGTCATTTCAATTCTTCTTTAAGAAACCCATAAAAAAATGGAACGTTTTACTGTCATTACTGTTGAGGCTGGAATAGGGCCGTTTTTAACCTCCTCGATGCCCTAGGCACTTCAAATTGTTACATCCTCCTCACATTATTTCCAGTTTTTACTTTGTCAGTTTTGGTTACGCGGAGGGATTTTCCCTTAAGGAGATATCGTACTATCTTCACATTTTTATTTATTCTTAATATTTAATATTTAGTTTTAATTGTATTTTATAAGGGTTAATATTTTTTAAATAATTCCATCAAACAATTTTAAATTTGTAGCAAAATGTTTGTAAAATTAAAATTTTTAAAACTTTTTTTTAACATTTTTAAAATTTTTAAGGCTTTTTTAAATACGTTTCTTTTTTTTTTTCAAAATTATTTTTCCAAGTACTTTATAATATACTACATAAAACTGTGCATGAGTTTTTTCCTGCTGCTGCTCTTTAATTTTTTATTAATATTTTTATAGTTTAACTTCTAAAAAATCTAAAAAAAAAACATTAATTTTGATTTTGAAATTTTTTAGAAAAAGTATTAAACATGTTAGAGCTGATTTCATGTACAGTTTTACAAAACATATATTTTAGAACATGTATAAAAAAATTCATATCCCTACTTCAATTATCAAAAAAGCCTTAGGGTTTTGAATAATAGTATATGTACAAAAATTCAACATGGAGAAATATGATTTTGAAGTTTTCATTCCATGAATAGCATTATATAATATTCTTCGAATAGTCTGAAACTTTTATGAAATGGTAATTAGCTTATTTAAAACTGCTTACCTTAAGAAATTCCAAAAATGTAGGACAATTAAACAGTATACTGGCATGAACAATTAAACAGTATACCCTTAATATTTCATAAAACTTTATCCTAATAATTATTAAAAAAAATGCACACACTTCAGAGCTAATTCCATGCTCAGTTTGACAAATCAAATAATGCACAACATGTAGAAAAGATGTTTATGCCTTTATTTTTTATTTCCATGATTTTAAAAGTTTTCCCATGTTAAATATTATACACGAATGAAAGCAAAATCAACTAACAATTTATAGGTAAAATATATCAAAATCTAAGAACTGCCTCTGTGCATTTGTTTAAATAAATATCTCAAAATATTTTAATGTAATAATAGTGTTGAATTTCACACACATGGGATATATGTATATCACCAAAAACAAATATATAAAAATGGGAGAGTTTTGCTATTCTTTGCGAATTAGATTTTTAATTATCTGAGTTATCAAAATGAGATTTAGTATGTGTGCTTTGGGAGAATTCCGTTTTGAAGTTTTAATTTCATTTATAATAATATCATAAAAAGCACACACAACTTTTAAATCTTGACCAAATCTATTTGCTCCCCCCCCCCTCCCCCAATAAACAATACACAAACTAGAATTTTTGCATGAATTGCACAATTATTTCTTGAAATCATTTGTTACTGCATATATAATTCTGCATATGTCAATCTCATTCACGCGAGGTAGAAAATAATTAATTAATTTTTTATAAGGCTCTTTTCTAGCAAATGATCTGAAATGTGGGCGTGGTAGTTGCTGTCCAGTATCAAATATTGCTCCATAAATTGATAAAAAATGCAATTAAAGCTTGGAAATTTTGCAGGCATGTTTATAAAGATTCGAGATATCAAATAAGCCAATAAAAAATTTCGGTAGTTTGATGATTTTTTGGGTACCATATCGTTTTAACACGCTCTCTTACTCTTTTCCCTTTATTTGTTGTTGATCTTTGGAGAGTCTTTCCATTATTCACCACCTACGGACCCACCGTGTCCTGGACTGGCAACCGGCATCCATTAGGAAAGGAGATTGACATGGTTTGGCCCCTCTTGTTCATTTCTTACCTTACAGCATCACGAACCCCCTACCCTTTTGTAAATTACTACAGTAAATTAATGAAATCATTTGGAATTACAGTATTAAGTACACATTATTGTATGAACTTTCAACTTGGTTATTATCATCTTTTTTATCGCCCATCTCTGTAAAGTTTTCTTCGAGCTTTTATCTTTTCAAGATCATTAACGACATCATTGTAATCAGTTTCCATTGTAATATCCTTTTGAGTGCACAGCAACATCAAACTGTTAAGTTTTTTTTTATGGCAAATTTCATTTTTCAGCTTTTATTCTAAGAAGGGCAGAAAGGCTTCTCTCATAACTTGCTAGAAGGTGATACTTTCGTCGTAATTTTTAATTTTCTCTTTTTTTTCTGAAATTTTTTCGCTTTAGGCACGTGCCTAGCATGCCTAAGCAGAAAAGTGGCCCTAGGCTGGAAGAGAAATACACTGGTCAAGAATGCTGTCGTACAAAGCAATGAAAGTAACGTTGCAGGCAGGTTTGGTTCTATCCGTCGCCCCGTCGTGCAGAGCATACACGCACGTAGGCGGTCACCCTCATAATCTTTTGCTGAGGGCAGCCACCTTCATCAAAACTCAGGTTCGATACGGGTCTCCTCTCTTTCTGGCTTTTTTTGGACAAATAACAGCATGTGAGTTATAGTAGCTCATATACGCTGCACATTGATAGAAAGTTCAGTGTTTGCTTCTATAATCTTTATTTTTGTTAAAAGAAGTGGTAGATTAACCATTAAGTTAGATAAGCACATGTTCAGGAACTCAAGAGAAAGGGGTAAACTAGAAATCTTGGATGTAGCCATATTAAGATTCTTTAAAAAAATATTTAACATCCTTGTTTGCTACTAAGCACCAAATATAGTTAATATTTCACCCATATAGCTTGATAATAGAGGTTTACTCTTTTTAAATTCTTTCACTGTATTTGAAGCTTAGTAAATTTTTCTTAATATTTTTCTCAGGTGTAATGGGAAGAAATACACCTTTGCTTAACTTTGTATATTTAATAATATGACGCTACGTCCTTTTCCAAGAAAATTGTCTATAATCATCACTTTCTTTACATTCATCCCGCCTATATTCGAATCTAAGCCATCGGGACGTCTGCTTAGCAGCAGAACTCTCCCTGTTTATACTTGTCAGGAAGGACGTATGAGGGATCAAGTTGTCCAGATAGGACATTGTGTCTCCAAAATGGCACCGGCTTCATTTCCTTATGCCTGGGACATAACATATGTGAACTGTCTCAGAACATGTTTTTGATCAGGGCCGATCCTAGGGTATCGGCCGCCCACGTGCAAATACCTAATCTGCCAACATAGAGAATTTTTCATATTTTGACTAATACTTAACGTTGTCGCTATAAACTCGTCTACCTGTATTAAAGTAAAACATTAATAAAATGTAAATGCAATTCTAAGTGCAGAACCCCCTTTTTTACTAGCTAATATGTCAAAATAGCGACAAAATACTTTTAATTAAAAATAAATAAACAAAATACTACACTGCTGGCCACCGTAAATGGAACACCAAGAAAGACAAGAGATAGAACAACAAAATTTATTTTGTAGATAACATGTTGACCAAGTATTAAATGATTAAATTTATAGACTTCCGTGAAGTGTGGTTCCTGCCAGAATCAGTAGTCAGAGTAGCCGCCATTGTTGGAGATCACCGCTGCCACACGCCTCAGCATTGATTCAAAGAGACTTTGGATGTGTTCTTGGGGTACAGAGCAGACCAAGCAGCTTCCACATGTTGCCAAAGTTGATCTGGTGTGGCAGCTGGAGGTGTAATCTGGGTCAATCGTTGAACAACCATGGACCACATGTTTTCTATCGGCGAAAGATCCAGAGAGTGAGCCGGACAGGGAAGCAATTCAATCTGGCGATTGACGAAGAACCTTTGGACAATGCGTGCCACGTGTGGTCGCGCATTATCCTGTTGAAATATGGCTGTGGCCAAGCCTTGAAGGTAAGGAAGGACAACTGGCTCCAACACCTTGGAGATGTAGCTCAGGCTGTTTAAAGTACCGGCAATGCGTACTATAGGAGTGCGAGAGTGATATCCAATACCACCTCATACCATAATACCCGGTGCAGGACCAGTGTGGCGGTGCATAACGCAGCTGTTCAGCATTCTCTCACCACTGTGTCTCCAGACTCGAATCCGACAATCGTGGTGTTGCAGACAGATGCGTGACTCGTCAGTAAAGACAACTTCATTCCATTCTGCCGCCCACATCCTTCTTTCCTCGCACCATTGACGGCGGAGACGTCTGTGGCTCTGCGTCAAGGGTAGACCAAGCAATGGACGTTTTGCGGACAGACCACTCTGCTGTAAACGGCGTCGAAGGGTACGCGCAGACACTGAATGATGCGTTACAGACTCAATGTGCTGTGCTACGGTTCGTGATGTGACTGAGCGATCCATCACTGCCATGCGCACAATTTGCCTGTCCTCACGTGAAGTGGTGCACTGAGGTGGATGCGATCGACCACGTTGGTCCATCGTACCCTCCTGCATCCAACGGTCATATATCCGCATTACGGTTGTTTGGTTTCGTCCAACACGACTACCGATTTCCCTGAAAGATAATCCACAATCTCGGTAGGCCACTATCCTTCCTCTGTCGAACTCGGATACTTGATTAAAAGCTGATCGCTGTTTTCTACGAGACATAACTGATCGTTTTTTTAAAAAAACCACAAGAGAAAAATACAATTGCCGAACTTGAAATCGTCGAATTCTCCAAGCCTTAAATAGCGCTTTGAGGTAGCGCCACAGGCGTGCGTGATGTGTGTCTACGCTGAAATTCTTATCATTTGTATATCTCAACTCCGCTAATGCATGTTGTAAATTTCATGTTATTTGCGTGCTTCCTTCAGGGTTTTGCATTTACGGTGGCCAGCAGTACCTTTGAAATAAAAACAGACATTTTATAATTAGAAATGCAAAATAACTATATTTACTGAGAAAATATAATCCATCAAAAAAGTACTAAAGTATAAATCTCACGAATCGAAAAGTACATATAAATCAGTCCTTCTACAAAGACTACCTGATAAATAACTGTAAAAAAACTTTTCTGGCTTTCTGAGAAGCAAATTTGTCAAGAGTTTCAGTGAAATCCATTTTTTCTGAGGTTTTGGATTCAATAGAGATGATGACTAAATCTGAAAGCTTTTCTTGTGTCATTATTTCTCGAGTAATTTTTAATAATTGTTCATTTACTGAAACCTCTTTCCCCTGAAGCTAGAGAAATAGGTAAGGTTAAAAAATTCTTATTGCTTGAACAAAATTTGGAAATCATTCTTGACTATAATTTCTAATACCTCAATTGGCTGTTTTTACCTGGAAAAATATCTTTGAATGAAGTCATTTCATTAGAGGGTTGTATGCCTCCTACATCTTTCTCAATACTTCCTTCCTCCCGTACCTGTAACTTACGACATAGGCTTTCAGGAGATCACCATCAGAAATGTTGTGAAACTCATACAGAAAGCAGAATATAAAATATCACTCATATAATAAGGTAAATCGTCCATTAGCTGAAGATATCACGAATTTCTAGAAGGAATTTAAAGCTACCCTCATAAAAAATAAACAGACCTATTGCTGAGCTTCGAGATGAGAAATTCGGGATCAATACCTAAATCTCCAGCAAATGTTGTTACTGAATCGACAGATATCTTAAAGTTATCATTATATCTTTGGGAAACTAAATATTTGTTAAGATTATCTAAGCCTTCAATGCATTCCACGACGTTTAGTTCAGGATTTTGAAGCAATTTACTCAACACATCAATTCTTCTTGATAATAAATCACACCAAATTAAAATTGAACATAAATTTAAATGTTTCAATTTTTTCCCCTGACTCTGATGGTATCTTCAATTAAGGCCTTTAATATATATATATATATATATATATATATATATATATATATATGGCAATAATTTTTAGGTCTTGTTTAAGAGGTCTAATAGCATTGTTACGACCAGTGGCGGCTCTAGACCATGCCTGGACGTCGGCGAAATTAGGGTTCGCGAGGCCTCCTTTTTTCCCAGTTAAGAAAACGTTAAATTACATAAAAAGCCGAATTATAGTTAAACTAATGTATGAGTAAACGAGATTTATTGCTAATCATATGATGACAAAAATTACACAAATAGAAATTAAAATATACGAACTGAATAACAAAATTTTAATTAAAAACTTTGCGAGGGCTCCTCAAGCGCGAGGCTGTCGGCAACCGCCGACGTCGCTGACGCTTAACGCCGCCACTGGTTACGACCTTCACTCCTTGTTTCCCTTAACAGTTTTAAAGTTCGACTTTTCACGTGTTTTTTTTTTTTGTAAATACCATCGATATGGGAACGCAGAAAAGTAATTACATACCTCTTGTATCATATGAAAATTTTTTATATGTCATTGATCGAAATTTGGAGATAAATCTTATATTTGGGAGGGGGAGAGGGAAAATATTTCTACAATCAAAAAAGCTACTGTAACGCCGGGCTATAGAGAGAGAAAAGAAACCTGTCCGACATCGGTAAGATGTGGAAGAATTTTCGAAAAAGCGAGAATTATAATGACATTAATATAGAAATCACACGCACCAGGAAGTTCTGACCTCGATAAGGGAAGAAGAATTTCCATGGTAATATGTTATGCATTCGAATATGTCCGTACCATGCCGGGTTAAATGGATGGGAAAGAAACCTGTCGCAAAAGAAAAGAAGTAAACAAATTTCAAAAAAGGGAATTTTAATGACAGTTTTAGAAATCACTCACATTACGCGCGCGCACATACACACACATGAAGTGCTATCGTCCTGGGGGAAACAGGAAACTCCCATGGGAACTAAGTTATAAACTCAGTAAAAGCCCGTGCAATGCCAGGCTAAGCGGAAGGGAAAGAAACAAAGTCAAAGTAATTTCGAAAAAGTGCTGATTTTGTGAAGGGAACAGAAAATTTTAAACAAGCATGCCCGTGCAATGCCGGGCCATGCAGCCTAGTTAGTAATATTAATTTGCGATCCAAGTGTCACCTACCCATGCATTATGTTTAGTAACCACTGGTATAGCTAGTCATAAGTGGGCCTTGTATCAAAATTCTTTATATAGGCTCTTTTCTGGATCCATTAATGTTTTGCAATTTTTTTCTTGCGCATTTTGAGGCACATTATCATTGATACGGTGGTAGCTAAGCCCCTGTTAGTAACTGAGATCTGAATGGCAACAAAGTGTTTATAGCTATGTGAGAAAAACTGTGTATTTTGCTCGAGAATTCGCAACAAATTATTCAGGAACTGTTCTTGCTTAGATTTATCATAGAATATGTTGATATGTTGCTTCTTTTTTATTATAGGTGGTAATGCAAAAATGTATATTTTCCATTAGAAAACTATTTAGTTTTGCAAGACGTTGCACTAACAAAGGAATATAAAATTATCTCGTTGAACCTAAGATAGCAAACAATGGAATACTCGCACACAATCTAGTAGGAAGTATATATATAAAGATAAAACGTTTTAATATTCGTTTATATATTATAATAAAAGTTAAAAAGGTATTGTAAAATAAAGATATTACATATAGCTAAAATTTTTCGGTTTTAATGAATAGGATGAGATTTAGGTACTTGTAACTATACAAACTTCAGAGAACATGAATACATTTTGCATACATATTTATAAATTCCTTTTCGATTTTTTTATTGTGACTCGTGGAACCCCTGGGTATGCCTTGTGAAACCCCAGGGTTCCGTGGAACTCAGTTTGTGTGAAGAGTACTAATTTACTTCTATAAAAAAGGTGCAAAAACGCGTTTGTTTCGTCTGTTTCTCAAAACATTGGTGGTTGCCCTCCCATATCTCATCCCCCCCAGTGCTTTCTCACAACGCCAATACGACTTCTACTTCAATCTTCAAACTGTGTTCCTCGGGACCCTGGGGTTCCACCAAGCATATCCAGGGGCTTGCTCCAAACGACACCAGTTGAGGTGTCGTCCTCGTCACATGGCCATGGTTAAATATTACGAGGACCGTCGTCAAAAGCCCTCGTGTAGCTGAACAGTGCGAGTTAGTATTCTCTCTCTCACTCACTCACTCAAACTGAGGATCGCACCCCTCTAGGACGGCATAATAATTCTACGAGGAAGACGCATGCGTATTGAAAAGTCGAAAATAAAAGGTTTTAAAAAAAATATTAATTTACTGAATGTAAACAACAAAATACATTTTGAAATAATAAAATACACAATTACACTGATAAAATACACAATTACACTGATAAAATACACTTATAAATGTATCAGTACTACACAATGTATTTTATAATTAATTTTTTTCCCGACAATACTAAGTTAAGAACAAATTTAGTAATTACCAGTGACCCAATGGGCTTGTCATATATAAAATCATATACAAAAATAAACTCTTATCATGATAATGTGTATGGTTTATAATTAATCCCTTAACTGTCGATTAAAAGTTACGCGATTCGCTCCTCAATGTCACCGTTTTGTGAATGTGATGTATTGGGGGGGGGGGAGAAAAGGAATAAATATATAAAGCAAATCCTCTGAAATAAGTAAATCCTTCGCAAACACTGTCAAAGTCCTTTTATTGCATTCCTGATATTTTTCTTTGCATTATCTTTTTCATTATTAAATTGTCCAGAAATTGTTCAATGTCGTCCATTTTGTTATTCATTTCCCCAATGGAGTATGCTTCTAAATAACTGCTCATACTTATTTCATGATGTTCCTCATTTTGGATGACTTGGGAACAGGAGATGCATTATTCATTTCATGTTTATCGTTGAAATCTGAATCAATGATATTTTCTGAGCTTTGAAGAAACTCCAAAATGTCTTGACTTTCATGATTGGGGCTGTACACATATTATCATCATGTACTGCATCGAATTCTTCGGATGATTCTGTAGGACAGTCGAATAATACAGAAAACTAATGCAAAACCACTTTTTCTTTCACTTCACACCCTTCTGGTGTTTTCCGTATTTTGTTCATTCCCAGAAGGGAAATCTTTTTGTGTTAAGATGGGAAAAAGAAAAAAAATGCATGAAAATACATAGCTGTTTGTCGCGACCGTTGTATTATTTCGTGTTATCCGATATTTCGCTTTAAGCGTTAAACGTATTGCACTAGGGATCATGATTAGCTTTTTATATGTTTTCTTTTATTATTGTTTTTAGTGTTATATTGTGAATCTTATGATTCGCCTATTTGATTATATGGCATCTTTTTACAGTTTGGGATTTTTAAAAAAAAAAAATACATATAAAACCCGTAATTTTTTTAATATAGCACTAAAGTACCTACAACATAATATAAGATTTAGAACTTCGGTAAATTTCGATAACATTAATAATACCATGCGAATATTGAAGTGTTTTTCAAGTAGGCTTTGTAATGAAAATTATTTAATCAAAATGAGCTGCAAGAATTTTTCTCAAATATTTTTGTATCGAATATAATTACAAGAAACTATTTCTTAATGGAAGTAAAACACTTTTATTAAAAAGGAAAATGGGCGCTGTTAATGAGCGTTGTAAAACCATAAGCAAAATAATCAGTTCTTTCCTCTATTTTGTTTTTCTAAATTGTAAGGCTATTATTAAATTGAAAACTTTTCATTTCCCCAAATGCATATTGAATTTAAACACTCATATGTCTTAGGTAATATTAACCATACTAGATATTTTCGTAAAGTAACTTTCGCAAAAATCAATTTTGGTACGCATTTCTTAAATATCAGTCCACAGTGCACTGCCAGTGTCGCTGATGAAAAAAAAATTTCTTTTGCGGTATAGCCAGCTCTGTCACAAACTTTGCTATCAAATGAAGGATGTACGAAAAAAGTAGACTTTAATTGACAATGTTCGTGAACCAACACACTGTGCATTAACATTCTGTTTTTCTTAAACTATGCTATGCTATTGAAAAATCGAGACTTATTTTGATTTTTCAATAACTATTTAAAATTCAGCATATTTATTCGACGTATTATACGTTTTATTTTTAGAAATTGTGCAAAGTTTTGTTTGATTGATAGAACTATAAGCGGCCGCCCTCGTGCGGTGCACGCACTGCACACTTGCTAAGATCGGGCCGTCTTTAATGTCGTCACACCTACCTCTTTCGCTGACCTACAGTCGATTGTTAGTCAAAACGCTCTATAGAAGGGAAGCTTCAAGGAATAGCCCCTTTGTGTTGGGTACCCATCGCACATATGGGATCCCGATAACTTGAAGATAGGATACAGTCGGCAGGACGAGACAAAGACGCACCCTCAGTGAAAATGTGACAAGACAAGTTATAGCCTCCAGATGGTGAAAACGAGACCGTTTCGTAGCGGGGATCAACTATGTACGCCTTTTGTCCCTACGCACCAATGGAAAAGGACTACGGCGAGGAGAGCCGGGTGCAAATGTGTTACATTCGCCAAAGACAGGTGATTGGAGCGTGAAAGTGACCCGCCCATGGAGTTTATAAGGGTCGACTCGGAATTGGACAGGACTCGAACTCTTTGAAAACAACATTCAATGGGTCTCGGTTGTGCGTTACCTGGGACTATATCTAGATAATCGACTAACTTACAAATCACACATAGATTATCTATCCGAGAAATTCTGGGGAAGAATTGCTCTGGCCATCTCCCTTATTGGGAGAAGGTCACCACTCTCCCTAGAAAATAAAGTCATTCTTTACAAGCGTATTTTGCGCCCAGTGATAACATACGCTTGCCCCATCTGGGGCGCGGCGGCACCGACCCATACTAAACGGATCCAAATCATACAAAATAAAATTCTGAGAATTATCACTAACGCACCTTGGTACGTTAGGAATTCAGTCATACACAACGACTTACATATGGAGCCGATAGATAACTACATCACTAAACTTTCTAGAAATGTTTTTAGAAGTATCGAAAATCATGACAACCCATTAATTAAAGCACAAACATTATTTACTTATCCACATACTAAAGTTAATTTTGCATACAAATCTTCTAAGTGGGAAATTCCCCTTAAGCCCCCATAACTCAACAAAAATACTTAATTTACACATTGAACTACATCACACGCTTCCGCTACTATCTTTTAAAACTAGGTCAGATGAAGAATAGCTGACGTCATTCCCCATTTTCACCCCTGCGAACGCAGGGGAACTTCGGCGTTTTTCGCCCATCGATGCTTCTTCCTCCACCCCTCCCCCCTCCACGTTTTCTCCCGAAAGGGTTTAATTCGGACGGCTTTACCTCGTACATTTTGCCTCCCTCCGGGAGGCGTCACTCTTCTAATGGTCTTTCTTTTTCACCCTATCTTCAGGGATACTGGGTATAAGCCATTTTTGGCTGGGACCCGCCATATCTAATTTTCGTTTCGTTCGGACAGGACTCGATCATTATCAGAAAGAGAGAGGATTCAGCTGCTGAACAGTTCAGACGTATTTGTCTGAGCTCCCAGAATTTTTTCTACGTATAGTCAGAGAGAGCACTTAAAGACCCTTACAGTCCTTTTTAGGACTTTTATGGTTAAGGGGGTTGCCTCTAACGATACGATGATGTCAGACACGGACTCTGAAATGGATTCACAATCGGTTTATTCCGACCATTTCCATAACTTCGAATACTTCAAGCACCAACGCTTTTCGTTTATTGATGCCGCCAGACGTACGCAAGTTCTCGGACTGCAAAAAGAGACCATGGATTATTTCACAAATTCAACATCTGGAATCTATCATCGCCGGATACACCAAGTTGGAATCTTTACCCAAATGCCCTGCTAACACCGAACTACTCCAGATGACAATGAAAGAAAAGAAGGAAGCGATAAGAAAAAGGGAACTCATGGTAAGTGAACTTGCTATTATTCCACCCTGTATTGACCCTGACTGCCCTGATCATACGGTTCTTAAACCTAAAAATACTGACCCAGATTTAAAAACTAAGCCTCCGCAATAGCGAAAAGACATAAATGCTGATAAGGATGGCTTTGTCTTTCCTAAAAAAACCGCCAGGCCGATCACCCCAACCAAAGATCTTGAACCAGTCGAGACTCAAAATAATTTTGACAATCTCGAAAATCATGACTCTCAACCCATTCAATTAACGCAAGATACCCCTTTCACCCCCAAGCCTCCTCCCCCGATAATGCTGAAAATACAAGACAAAATATTTCGAGATCAAATTAATTGTATCAAAGAAAAATTTCTTAACGCCAACATTAAAACAGCCGGTGATAACTTAAGAATATTCACAGACACCGACGAAGAATACCGTGAACTCGTACATTTACTAGAGCAGGATAAAGAATATCAATTTTTTGTCATAACCCCGAAAGAACATAGACCTATAAAAATAGTCATCAAAGGCCTCCCCAGATATACTACCCCAGAATTAGTAACACTTGATCTTGAAGATCTAGGTTTCACAATAACCAGTTCCCATCAATTAATATAAAAAAGAACTAAGCTACCATTACCATTTTTTATGGTTACCCTCCCCAGAAACGAGGCCAACACACGAGTCTTCGAAATCACTCATCTTGGCCATGTGCAGATAAAAGTAGAGGGGTACTCTATTAAGGGTACCACTCAATGTTACAGATGTAACAACTTCTATCACACAGCTGCCAATTGCCACATGAAAATCCGATGTCTAAAGTGTGGGGAGGAACACCCCACGAAAGATTGCAGTATAAAGGAACGCCAGGATAACCCCCTACTGCATCAATTGTAAAATTTATGGCCATACGGCCTGCTATACTAAATGCCCCAGCTTTCCCAAACCCAAGAAAGGTGCACCCATCGGTAATAGAAACTATAGAAACTTTACCAGCAAAAATGTTGTAGAGGGTTTATCCTTCGCCAACATCGCAGCTGGTAAAACTGAAACCAAAACGCTCCCCACCCCCCAAAATAGAAACAACAATAACCAAGAAAGACAAAGCCATCCCCAAAATAAATTATTTAACGATCCTGAATGTAATGCAAGTGACATCTAGAGTTTTATAGATCTGCCTTCCTAGATGAGTAACTTCTCTCTTTAATTCCATTCTAATCTTTATTATCTCAATAGTTTAAAATTTTTTTCCTACGAACCGGGCAGTCATTCATTACCAGCAGTTCACTACCAATAGCAAACCTCACCTCAGTTTCCAAGTACTTCACTCCGATTGGCTCTCACTCCACGAAGCACCACCCCAAACCACGACAACATCGCAAAGTATCACAAATCCCAGATACGGAGCGGAGGAACTTGATTAAGTTCCAGTCTCCGGTTTCAGATCAAATGTATATTTTGGACAGGACTCTCGATCTCTTGCTTTTCACGAAATAACTTCGCTCTGAAGTTATGGGCTCTTTGAAGACTCTCGGTTGAGTTTGAGGGAGCAGTCGCGTTCAAGGACCTACTGATGAACTTCGGCTAATGGTGAAACACGGATTGCCGGAGTCAGCAGTGCAACGGCTGTTATACATGAACTGAAATTGAACAAGAACTTTTCCACATCAAAAGGCTGTACACTTTAATACTGAATTTTATATTTATTTACACTAGAAATAAAATGTCTTTTTGGCAATTAGCTGTGTGAACCCCGACGCTACCATGTCACGATGTTACACCGCACTTTTTTTCTTCCAATGTTAATATTATTGAAAATCGGGTGTGGCTTAGAATCAAAGGTGGAAAAATTCGTTGGAGGGGAAAATTGAATATGATACTGACGGTTAGAGCAATCACAGGTTCATGCATGCATTTAAAAGTTTTTAATACTGGTAAAATAAATTAATTATTCATTTCTCATTATCGTTCTCCTTTTAAATCGTTTTTCAATTTCGGATATCGAGAGATAAACCTTTTTACGTTATTTTTTTATTTTCTAACAAAAATGTGTTGAGATCTTAGGGTGCGGCTTAGAATCAATGGAAGCTTAGATTTGAATAAATACGGTAATTTTTCTGATGAATTGAACTTATCCTCGATTCGGCAAATGCATGTACATCATGTTATTTTTTTCTTCCACTTTTGAAGCAATTATAAATTACTTTTCTTTTGGCATTGAGGAAATGATCAAAACTTTTAATTTTAAATGCACTGGTTTTGAAAACGAATGAATTTATTATAGAATGAGGGGTAATTTAACGACAAGATGGCGACTTCGGCTCTAGAACCCAACCTCGTTGCCGAAAATGACAAAAGCGTGACTAACCATAACAGCATTTTCCCTATAAATTGGGCTTTTCCTGCTTTAGAAAAACAACTATAATATTTTCACAAATTCTCAATAAACTTTGAATGCAGAAAACAAACTTCTTAAAAATTAAAACTTATTGAATCAAATATATTGTACCGTAGATTGGGGTTCGAAAGTTTTATGCAGTCATTCTCAAAGAGCAAGGCAGTTCTTCAGGAGTGATGGAAATTTATAGTCGAAAACCAATCCTTGAAATACAGGATTCAGCAGCAAATTCACAGAATAAATATCAGAAGGTCTTTACACTGTAGCGATTCCATCTATATAACCCAGTAACTACATCTGCACCAGGGTGATCATCTTGGTGTAGTGGTTAAGTTACTCGGTTTCGGATCCAAAGGACCCGGGTTCTGTCCTACCGGATAAGCGCGCCACTTCATTGGTGACCCGGACGTAATCTCAGAAAAAGGCAACCTTCTGAACTGTGGTGGCGCCATCTATCCACCGCAAATGCAACCAAAAAGCCGTCGCATAGTGACGCAATCTTCAAGCCGTCACGCACGAATGACGCAACCAGCAAAGCCGTCACAACTAGTGACGCGGCAGCTAACACGCTCGATACGACAACTACATCGTTCGTTCGCCTAACCACCAATTCACTGGTAGGGGAGTGTGTAGCGATTCCATCTATGTAAGCCAGTAACTACCTCCGCACCAGGGTGATCATTTTGGTGTAGTGGTTAAGTTACTCGGTTTCGCATCCAAAGGTCCCGGGTTCTATCCCAGCGGATAGATGCGCCACTTCAACACCATCAGTGTCTAAAATACAAGTATACTAGATTATTACAAGCACTCTCGCTCGTTCTACTCAAAAGCCGAACTAATTGCTGGTCGACTCTTCTCGATCAAATCAATGCTACTCTTCAACGGTCAAAACAAGACTAAGTTTCAGTGAGCTACTCTCTATTTATAGGCCTCACGGATTCTTCTCGAAAAAAATCCGCTTGCGTCATAGATCGCGAAATTAGGAGATTTTTCCACTAATTTCCAGAAGAATCCATAGGGACATGAACTCGCAAAAAGTGATCTCCGAAAATGATGCCAGCTTGGCTCTATCGCCAAGTTTCCAATGAATCGCCATTATAATGTAAGGAACGGCGTTGCTTGTGAATATATGTTACAATTTTAACAAAAAATAAATACAACACAGAGTGTGGGGCGCTCCCCCGACAGGGGCATGATAATCCTATCAGGGGGGCGCGAGCATATCAAAAAGTCGAAAATAAAAGATTTTTTTAAAAAAAAATTAATTTAATGAAATGAAGCAAAACAAAATATATATTTACACTAATATAATATACTTATGAATGCATCAGTACTGCATAATATATTAGATCATTAATTCATCAGTAATATTATAAGAACAAGTTTAATCATTTCTAAAGACCCCATGGGTTTGTCATACGCAAAATTTAATACTCCTCTTGATAATTTGTACGGTTTACAATTAAAGTAGTATTGTAGCTTTATGTCCAAGTACATTATTTTTGAATCCAATACATTGTTATTGTATGGAGGGGGCGTGATGAAAATTGGGTCGCCAATATTGAAAGTTTGAGAAGCACTGACATAGAGTAAAATAAACGTATTCATATATCCAGATATAAATTTACATTTATTAAAAATTCATTAGAAAAAAATTCGTAATAATACAGAAAAGAGAACAATTTAATCACGAATTTATTTATCCAACGCCCGTGGATGGCTTCTTGAATGACGCCAAACTTCCTAGGGCCGTCAGTCGGGTCACGCATTTATTAAAAAATATATATTTAAAAAAAAATGCTATGCGCAATGGAGAATTTCTGTGCTGTCCCCTTATCTCTCTTTGATGCTTTAAAAAACATTCTTGTTTTGCTTAATGCTTATTCTAATTCCTGTGTAAGAAGCTCACATTTCCTCTGTATATATATATGCTACTCTTCAACAGTAAGAAATATATTTAATGAATAAATTAGTGGTCAGTAATCTTGTAGTTGTGGTGTGCCAAACCTATATACCAATATGATTCGGAATGCCGCAAAGTAGGAAATGTTAAAAACAATTCGATTCCTACGGCAATTGCATGTAGAGTTAAGAGATAGAGGTAACGAATACTAGATTTAAAGTTATTTTACATTAATTATGCATCATTTAAAGATATTTATAAATATAAAATTGAACAACATAAAAAATATAGCTATTTCTACAATATAAACAAAAAAATTGTGAATTATACATTTCTTAAACATATTTAAATTAAAATAAGAATTAAACACCATAAAATGTAAGTATTCCTTCAATATTGTGGAATAAAAATAAATATTTTAACACGAATCTTGTCCCTGCACCGCTCTACATCCTATTGCAATATCAGGGGAAATTTTGTAACTTTGGGAGTTTGACACAATTCTGAATATTCAGTTGTTAAATAACTTCTTTTCAGACTCAAAATGTTTTTCATATATATCTTCATGCAATTTTCTTCAAAAAATTAAATCTCTCCAGCAATGGCATCCAACAATTTAAAATAGCTGACGATTTATCGTTAGAGTTATCTTTCAGATTTTTTCGCAAACTTTGCTTTCAGTAATTCGTAACATATTTATTCAATAATTAATTTTTCGGAATTTTTACAAATATGAATATAAATTGTAAGTTTAAAAAATATTACCGTATCTACTCGAATCTAAGCTGCACCATTTTTCCAGTGTTAAGGCTATTGAAAATCGGGTGCGGCTTAGAGTCGAAGGCAAAACATTTTTTGGATGGTTGAAATTTGTTTTCAATCCCTTTCAAAAGGAAAAATGTAACCATCCATTCTGGCCACTTACATCGTGACTCTAATCCCATTCCGCAGTTTTTCTCCAGTTATTCAGTATATCCTAAACATCGCTGTCTGCTCTTTTTTGGGAAATTTTTATGTATGAAAAGGGAGGCAGTTTTATATGTAAAAAAAAAGGGCAACAGAGTAGCAACCACTGAAAATTTGACAAGGATGAAACAAATATACATCGATGGTGTAAACAAAATAAAATTTTTGCGTGTAAATGTTCAACAGTCAATAATTCTTTTAAAAATTCTTCTATAACACATTCTTTTGAAAAGTATGTGCATAACAAATGCATTGGATGGCATGGGAGACGACATAGTGTGGGAAAAAGGCGACTACGTCACCAATTCCGAAGTCAGCTGTGACAATTCATTTTCGAAACATGATACTGACAGAGTAATTATAGGTTCATGTATGTATTTGAAAGTTTTTAATACTGGTCAAATAAATTAACTATTAACTTATTTCTCAAAAACGAGTAGAGAATTGGGGGCGCTTCTTAGAATCGATGACAACATTTTTTCACAAAAACATTGAGAATTCGGGGTGTGGCATAGAATCGAGTATAAATACGGTATTTACAATTGCAATTTTTACAAATATGAATACATATACGGACACTTCGCAATCTCTCATGTCTAATTTAAATTCGCCACTATTTGGAAACTCTCATATTTAAGATCAGCCGTTTTCAAGGATGAAGTGTGTATGCGAATAATAACTCATTGAGAATTGTATGTACTTCCATATATTAAATCAAATACTCTGAAAAATTAGTGTTTCAAAAACAATGTCAAATATCACACTATTTTCAAATCCTCTCTGTATCTTATCTTTTAATTTTTATAATACATTCGTTTAAAAAAATGTAATGCTTTTAAAGTTTCATCTCTAAGTTTGGATTTATTTCCATTGCTTTCTTTACATATGCTAACTACATATTCAATTTCTTTTTTCTCATCAATTATTGATTTTGTCCATACATTTATGCGAGTTCCAAAACAACTGGTTTTTCTATTGTGGCCCAGAGAAGCAAAGAAAAAAAAAGATTGAATACCCATGTTCTAAGATGTTTAAAATAAAACATCTACGAAATTTTCTGGGCATTATTCGATCAAAAGAAAAAAAAGAAGTTTATATTAGAAATAATATCGTTTCATAATTCCCTATATCTTTTGCATAGTTATTAAAACTTTCATTTCCAATACTTAATGAAAGTTGAAAACAAATTATTTACACCCTCCCTCCTTTTTTTAACATAATTATTTTCAACTTAACAATGCTAAAATGATAGTCTTATTGCCACTTCTTTTAAAATATTTAAGTATTTTCAACAGCTATAAACACACACACAATTGAATGTGTGAATGAGTTTTCAATTTAGTTTAGTTTTTGTTCACATGAAAATACAATGTAAAATCATATAAACACGAAAATAAAAAGACAACGTATTTTACATTTGTAAATATTTATTTGAATTAATATTTTTTTAACAATTCTGAAATTAATACAATCTTTATAATTGCTACTTTTTGCGGAAGAACACTATAGCCATCACAATAAAACATAATACAATAGACAAAATTCAAAAATTAGGAAACATTTTTCATTTCACTGTGCTATATCTATGATATACTCTAAAAGTGTATACACAAAGAAAAGCTGCTCGGAAATTTAAAAAAAAAACAGATGAAATATTCTGATTCCTCAAACATTTTCCAACAAAATATAGGAACAAATCTACAAAATATATATGTATATTCAATTCGAAGATAAAGAAATTCTTCTCATTGGGCTTGAAAAACGTGACAATGTATATATATTGGTTTGACAGAGTTCGATGACATTTGTATAGTTAAAGACACTCATGAAAATGTATTTATCTAAGAACATTTGCTCAAAGTTGAAGGCAATCTTTGTAACTCACTAAACTTACATCTTGTTACATCAAAACAGAAGCAGTAATTAAAAATACTTCCTTCATTTCTCACGTATTACAGTGGATGTATCTTAAAACGAATAGAGCACTTGACCAGATTACGATATGGCCAGTTAAGTCGAATAACGAGTAAATCATATACACACAAAATACTTAAGAAAAACATCACATAAGTAATAACACATGCACATTGATTGTATCATTGTAGATTAGAGCACTTAATGTTTTTGCTCCATATTGTTACTAAAACTCCTCATTTTGCCAATAAAACGTTTCTAATATTTAATTTACAGGAATTGAGTAAAAATTAACTGCTTGCACAAAACAATGGCATATTCGTGTGCGACACGTCCATATACTTCAGCATTTGATCAATAGTTACATACTACAGGTAAATATACTAGGGTTTAAAGTTAAGATACTTTGCATTTTTGTGACTGATTATTCCCAGAAATACTACACAGAATTTAATAAAATTAGGTACGAAAAATATTAGATATAATACGAAATAAATACCCCCCCCCCCCATTTAACTGTTGATACATACACACAACTGTTTGCAGAGCTCATCAATGCAGGAAAATCTTAGAGAGGATACAAGATGGAATAAAAATGGGGATTAATAAGTATGGCCCCTGTTACAGTTATATCGCTTTTCGGACGTGAATTCATGCTGGGAATAAGACAGTTCGATTATGAGTCTTTGTATAACTTTCAATCTTACTCATCTAGCAACGCTGATCTCAGATCCCGGGAGAGAAAAGAATTGCAACTGCTTAAGTGCATCCGGAATATGTTCTACAGGTTTCGATTTCGTTAATCAATCTCAGGGGAATATTCAAACAGAAATTCATCCATCGGTCAAATGAGTCTTATGCAGACAACAGTTCTCATTTAAAAGTGCAATAAAATAAAGACGAATATAGGGCTCCAAGATTTCATGCTTATACTTCAAATCAGTTTGAAAAACCCTCTGTTAGATAAGGAGTTCTGTGTACCTTTCCAACACGATTCCACTCCAAGCTCGCGATGAAACCTTCTCCCTCATGCCGATCTCTTTCTCGGATGTCGGAGAACATGTAACGGTACTCCAGACGAAGGTATGTCGAGAATCGGTAGTTAGGCTGAATTACGACTCATCAGTAAACAGAAAGGTTTCCTACCGATTCCTGCTTCAACGATATGCGAATGGCATTTGAATTTGGGTGACGAAAAACGAGGCGAGAAGCTGTTGCATTCATCTTTTGTCCCTCCGTAATGAAAAAATTCTATCTTCATCAGTTGTCATGGTTCTTGAATATTGCTCAGGCATTCTCTTGGTGGATTCCGTCTCATTGAACTTTCTACAAATAACTTTTGTCCCAATGTTTTACATGAATATATTAGTATTAGTTGAATAAGAAATTTAGTCTGCACTCATTAAAAATAGTACTTTTCTGTTTTTCAAATTAATTAAATTTGTTTGTGGGGGGGGGGATTTTTTGAAAAACTGTATGAGTATTTTACTACACTTTCCTACAAAATGGTTTAAGGTTTAGTCAATGGCTTATTTACTTTTTAAAACAGTTCACACATTTCTCTAAATTACAGAGAGAGATTTAAAGCTTTATTCATTCAATAACAAAAAACATGATTCAATTTTTTAAATGTTAACTCCTATTTTATACAACTTTTTCATTTTTATTTCTTTAGTTACTCAAATAAGTGGACTTTTTAACAATCTAGAAGAAATATATCTTCCTATTTTTTCTTTCCAAAAGCAGAAGCACATACCATTGAATATTAGACACTCTCTTCACCTTTTAAAATAACCAAAATATGAGCTCAATACTGACAAGAGGCAAAGTTGATAAACATAGTCAAATTTGCAACCCCACCTTGAGATAAATCAAATGACAATGTATGCTATAAGGAATAAATCAATATGAGCAAAATTCAATTTGAATATCTGAATCAATATTTACTATTGGTAAAAAACAAACAAAATGAGATTATTTAAAAAACAAAACACTGAAATATATTTCTGCTAAGAGAAAATTTTAAAAATTATCTTTTTCAAATACTTAAGCTATTTACAAAAATTCTGTTTTAAATCAAAATTTAAATTTATTTTAGACTCAAATTGTAGATTTTGGAACATAGCACAAAACAATGTGAAAAATTTATAACTAAGACTTTTTTTTAATAAGAGTTTACTAACTTTAAATAAGACAAATCCTTCAAAGATTATTTATAAATTATTTGAGGCACTCTATTTTTTGTGCATATTTTGTTTGTGCCAGAAGGGTTCTTTTAAAAAATCATGTCCCAAACATAAGCTTAAAATCTTACATAATTGGCCTTTAAACATTTTTAAACTAGCAATGAACCAAGCATGTGTGATTGTTAACAGTATATTAATTTACTGATACTTTAAAGTGATTTATTTTCAATAATTTTCACAATGTAAAAAAATGGAACATACAGTAAACTTAAAAATAATATTTAATGAAAAGTAGACTTTAAAAACAATGGGATTAAAAAAATTACGAAGCACAGAATTTTGTTACATTTTTGCTCCTGGTTTTATAATTTTATGTTATAAATACAACACTTTGAGAAGGAAAAGTAAAGTACGATTATCATTCTTGCTCAGTGTCAGTTAAGTGACATAACATACACCCCCGTAGCACGGAGGGCCACAGGATTCAAAAGGGCCCAAAGCTTGACTGATGCCATGTGTGCATCCTTTGCAAGATCCAGCTTGGAGCCCAAAACCTGACTTTGCAAGGGGGCCAATATTCTCCGGTATGCCAATGCATAAGTCTTATGAGTTTTTGTATAGTAACCAATAGAGAAAAGTTTCAATGAAAATACTTTGATAATTTTAAAGCATATACCCGAGAAAATTCTGCAATATTCAATTTTATTACTTGATTGAATGAGAAAAAGTTGGTGAAGGGGAAGTAAATTTGAATACTGTGTTACTATGTTTTCTTTCAAACTTAAGCACATACAACACAATTAGATAATTATTTGCAAAAGTATCCTCTTCCACAATCTATTCTATCTTAATTTCTAATGACCAGTTTACCAGAGTAATTGTAGTCTAATTAGCTTTCAGTTTCCCTCAAACACAAAAAATTAGCACATAATTTTACTAAGATTAACTTAAATTTCATTAAAAGTAACTGGAACTTTAGATGATATTCAATAGAAACAATTTTTCAACATAAATAACTCCATTAACTTAAAAAAAAATAATGAGTTCAAATAACCTTGGCACCAAGGTTTGCATTTTCTACCGACGAAGCAAACACTGATTACTTTCCACTTTCAAAACAATATTCATATACATATTTGGGTAGTATATATTATAAGGGTCCATTATAAAATTTGAATGAAAAATATTTTATTTTGCTTGAAAATTTTTGATTAAGCTGCATGTGAATAAATTGATAAATTGAAGCGGTCTTTCTATAAAAAATTTAATAAAATTGAGATCCTGAATTCCTTTTAAAACATTTTTCCTTTTTGAATGCTAATTTCCATACGGTTCAGATCAATATATATATTACATAATATCTAATCTGAATGTCATGTGTAAACACGTTTAATAATCTGGATCAAAACAACTATACAATCTTACAGTTTTTTAAAATCTTATTTAGCATGGACATTTATATTAATCTTGTCTCTTCAAATATACCACTGAAATTTGTTATTCTACAACATGTGGTACTTTCTCTGTTAACCGACAGAATGCATGTTTTTCTTGGATCAATTTCTGTTGAAATCCTTCAAGCTGCATATGAATTACTGATCTTAAAGTGATGCAGTTTTTAATAGTGTATTTAATTAAATTAAAATCCTTAAAAAGTAGGATAACAAAATTAATCATTACCTAACTTGTTCATCAAAAATAAAAAGAAAAGAGAGAAACATAAAACAGCTAAATTCTAGAAAATAGCAAAGAGAAACAATGACATGAATAATATTTGAATTGTGTTTAAACCTTGAAGACACACATAGAATGAAGATTTCAAATGAAGAACCTTTTTAATGTAAACATGTAGATAAAATAGCTAGATGGATCATGAACGGCTGGTGATATTATTAATGTAGACTGGGGTTTAAAATTAAGCGAATTAACACACAGTTTCTGTAGAATTTTTAAAAAGTACCAACTAAAAAGTAATATTTATGCTTCCAAAGAAAGATGCAAATTTTTAGAGTCGATTACAAAAATGTACATGTGTTAGTGCATTTAGAGGAAAATGCTTTGTACGCACAAGTCTAATTTTAGCAGTATGTTTGTTCACAAACCTAGGCGACTTTTATATTTTCTTGCAATGGTGAAACTCAGCAGCAAACAGTTATAAATCAGTAATAATCAATATCTGGTCAGTGATCGTTTGAATCAGCAGATAGAAAATGCAGAGGACATCGGCTTGAAGCAGGGATCAGTAGAAGACTGCCTAGATTCACCCTAATCACTGGTTCTCAAAGTACCTCCACATGGAGGAAACCACTACATGCTCTTCAGCATCTGAGGGGAGGTTTTATGAATAGCCTGGGCAAACATGTTCAATGAGCACATATCCCTCTACAATATCTTTGGCACACACACTCTTTTACATAACTCTTATGAAGTATAGGAATGAAATCTTGAAACACTGTTTGCCTTTACAGGGATACAGCTGGCCTTGGATTTCCTTTTTATGACAGCTCATCTCACTAATGGATGAATTTCCAGAGAGTGTGAATGTTTCTTGGAATCATATGCCAGCCAGATCTAAAACCTAAGATGCAAACTTAGGATATTCTTGGGCCAGCAGTTGCAATTCTCTTTCCACTTTGTAGAATCTGAAAATAGTGTTGCTGGAAGAGTGAGGCTGACTGTTATAGGAACTCAAACTTTCTCATTTCCATCATACATTCAGCTTAGGAAAGCTGCAAGATGGGACTACTCTTCCTTATTGATGCACTTTTTTTGTTCAATCCCTTGTAGTTTCATAAAATTTTCCAGCAATGATTTGTACACAAAATGATGCTTGGGTAACATGTCAGTCAAATGCTCCCTCCCTTGTTATACACTAACCTATTTAAAAACCCAGTTTTATTAAAATCTGCCCACTATTTCTGGAAATAATGAAACAAAAAAATTCTTAGTTTTCCACACCAGTGAAATTTGTGCTTTGATAATTATCATCCACAGGTGTCAATATTCATGAATAAATAACATAACAAAAAATTATCTAAGTACAGCACATAACCCAATATAAAAAATAAATACACTCTTATCTTTCATCAAGTAAACTAAGCAGTATCTTCTATCTTCAAATTTTTAAAGTAAGTGCTAATTATTGATAACACAATCAAAGAAGCTTCATAAGTAGGAAATCAGCACAAAATACAGCTATAATAAGGTATCACACAAATCATTATGACAGATAATTTTTGTGATAAATCTTTATAGAGAATAATGTATTATAAAAGATTTCTTTATTCTTTTAAAGCAGTCTGCAATTTTTTAAATCTTATATTAAAGAGTACAATGTAATTCACTCAGCATTATGTCTGTGTAATTTAAGAATATTAAAAAAGGATAACATATTTGCAATCACAGAAGATTATGGCATTCATTTTGCCATTTTCATAAACCCAAGATTGAAAAATAATTATTCAATAAAGTATAGTATTTTTCTTGAAAAAAAAAATAGTTTTAGAAGACAAAATAATTTGGTTCTTAAATCATTTTCTACTTAATTTAATGTCATCCAGAACTTTTAGAATTTGAGGCATATTATAAAGCATATGATTAATAAAAGAATGTGACACCTACAAGAATGATAGTAATCTTAAGGAGCTCATGATTATTTGTGGTTTCATGAGCAATCATCTATAAACCTTGAAATAGTGAAGTGGAACATACGGATGTTTCGTATTGAAAATTTATCACAAATCTGAAAGATAGATCATTAAGAATAGCTCTGAATCATTAGCGAACTCGGGAGAATGGTGGACAACATTGGACGATTCAAAGATCACTTTGCAGAAGAATTCTACAAGATCTAACTTTTCTTCATGGTATGGCACAGTAATGAAAGTCAAAAAGTTATAAGGCAAACTAATTTTCAAAGATCTTAAGTTATTTCTCATGAAGGATTATTTCAGTTATGTTAACTAAGCTAAAAGCAATATAGCAAATAATGTTATTTTTTGATAAATAGATCATTTTTGAAGTATTTAAAAATTAGAACAATATATAACAAAAGTATAATGGTGATAACTAATTAAATTTACAGATAATGTAGTAATGTGAACTGAAGAGCAAAAATAAAAGAAATGTAAAAAATTAATTAAACTTAACTAAGCTAAATGAATATGCCATGTGTATATTTAAATGTATATATTTTTATAGTATATATCTGTAATTTCAAACCATCGCAGAAACAAAACAAATAAAAATTACAAATTTTATATTTTATTACAAAAGGTTCTTACATAGAGATTTGAATACAACATATTTTACACAAAAGAAAAAAACCCAATTAAAATATCCTATTGTATAAATAAAATAATTAAAATCAACAATATGTTTTTAAAATTTGCATTTGGGTATTCATAAGAAGGATTTAATATTTCGGACAATATTTCATGAATATTTTGTGCAAATATGCTAATCCCATTAAATTCTAATTTTTAAAAATGCAGCTGCTATTTTGATAGAAGAAACTGACACTATAAAAAGTAGTTTATCTTTCAAATTTTTTAAAGAAAAGTTTGCAATTACACGTAAAATAAAAGTAAAACCAAACTTTGTTACCCCCCCCCCCTAAGATTTAAATTTTTTTTCTTGGTGACCTTATTCCAGTTTGGCAGATATGGAGTTTATATATATTTGAGATTAATTATTTCTTATAAAACATAATTTAAAAAAATGATTTATAACATCTTAATTTCACTCTATTTTCAAAATTGTGTATCACTTGCTCAATACCTTCAACTTAAAAAGAGGACTACAATTCTCAAAATTCCACCAAACATAAGTTAGGAATGCTAAAAATATTCTGTTGATTAATGTGATCAATGAAAATTTACTTACGAGAGCAAAATCACATTTAATAAATGAGATAAAAATGAATGTCTAACAAGCTGACCTTGACAGAAGATAATTATGTACAATTATAAAGCATCAATGAGATGAAAATGGACTTTGTCTTAGGAATGACATAAATCACAACAGATGAGAGATGAGCAGTTCAACTTGAAAATGTTTGTGAGTCTTGAACACTATGTCTAGTGTAAAATGCTCAGCAAGGCTTTTTATTAACACCGCCAGCAGAAAAACAAGGCAGGCATAGTATCAGAAAATTCAGATACTTTATGAGCTTACTGTAAATATATATTCTTTCTAATAGTTAATCACTTTGAAACATATGTATAAGTACGAGATGGAGATCTGACTGTAGAAGATGGTGTGTCTGAAGAGTTGAAGTTCAAAAAATCCCATATTAAAATTGTATCATCATGAGAACTGCTAACAATTTGGAATTCATCAAACTGAAGTCTAAATACACGCCCTGAATGTTCCTGTAAAAATAAAGGAATTATATATAAAAAAAATGACATTTTAAATACAACAGTAAAAAATTGAGACGATTTATAAATCAAATTCTAATTATATATTATTTCAGCATAATGAAAAAAAAATTGTTTAATATAGTTAATAAAAACACTGATCAAATTCCTTTTTTCATTTAGTTAAGTCTATTACTTTTTCAAATTCTGATAACAATTCTTAAGGAAAATTTTTTTATAATCATAAAATTTCCTGTGCACAAGTTACTAATTATATTTTAATTTAAAAAAAAATACAGCAATTAGAAATAATATTTGTAGGCCATATAATCAAAAAGACAATGCATGTATTTTTAACACAGAAGGCATTTTCTCCCATTTAAAAGACTTTGAGAGCTGCGACAGATTTATTGTGCATAAGCACTAATGCATGCTGGATCTTAAGGGAGAATCAAGGTTGAAACATACAAACCTAAATTAACATGACTAATTGTCCATTAGTAAACATATACAATTTTTTTTATTATAAGGGTTTTATTTATAATGTGAACTGTTTAAAATTAAGTTTCCTTGCTATGTTTACTTTTCAAGATTTTACAGTTTTACATCAGAGAAGAAACATAACTAAAAATATTAAGAGATTCAATTTTTTAACAAATTCATTTTCAAATACCCAAGCTTACACTTACCACCAAAGTTCGTAAGCATAATGTTCCAGCAGGTGCTCTAGGATCCAATGCTGCAGCTAAATCCCACACTTTTATTTTCCTGAAATCAAAAAGAATAAATATATTAACTTATCTAATTAAGCAATTCGAAAGACAGACACTACAAAAGTTGTTACACAAATATGTAACTGTCTTTAATAATTTTATTAATTTCTTACCCATCATAAGCTCCACTCACAATCCGCTTGTTATTAAATCGGATACATCTAACTAGTTCTTCATGTCCTTCAAGAGTTCTCAAACAAGCTCCACATTCAATATCCCATAATCTAATAAGTACACACAGATTGAAATTTTCCAGAATACATATAAAATTAGTGAAATATGCTGCTAATATTTAATTCATAAAATGAAATTGAAATACATCTATAAAGAGTTATATTCAATAACAGGCTTTGATGAATGAAAATGCTGCACCACAAAACTTGATTATGAATTCTGAACAATATTCAAATGATGAAGATTCAATGAATAGGCTTCAGTTAACTGCATAATTCTCACTGCAGCTGATTGAAAGTAATATAATGAATCTTGTCTTACTATAAAATTTTATTTCCGATTAATCAACTGTGAAAAAATATTCATATAATCTCCAGGTGAATATGAGTATTAGTTTTGAAACATATTGAAATGCTTAGGTGATAAATTTTTATAAATGTTAATTAATACATTGGCACATGATTACTTAGATTCCTGATTTTTTTTCTAGATATTTGTTATTTGAGACACTAAGGTACCAAAATTTAAAATTTTTATAAATGGAAGTTTTTAAGATCTTATGCTTACAGATGACATAATTCACTGATTAAGAATGTCACTTTTCTAAAACTGAAATTCTATTTCCCTACTGTTAAAATATGGAACTGGTAACATTTTTCTAATAGTTTTGAAATCTTTTGGAGAAGTGGAAAGAATGTCACTTTTCTAAAACCAAGAAAAGAGAATGAAGAAGTTTAATCACAACACTTTTTAACTACCACAATTCAACATTTTTTTATAATTACACTTGATCATTCCCAGTTTACAAACTTCTTTTTTAAAAGTTTCTTGGTTGTATGGAAAAAAGTTTAGCTGATAAGTGTTAAAAAATCGACAACAGAAAACTCAACTATATATTTGTACATAAGTAAGAAGAACCATTTTCTAGATGTTGATTACTACTACAAAATCTTTAACTTGAACCTTTAAAATACAAAATTAAAACAATTTTATAAAAAGAGGACCAGTAAAGTTGCATGCAAAAAAAGAAAAGAGAAATTTTACTAATTATGTTAATCACACTGAATATTAACAGTGATGATCTCCACTGAGTTTTGTCAGAGCAATGAAAAATTGCATTTTTTAATGAAAAATAAATTTTACCAAAACTTACAAATATTTTACTTTTAAACAATATATCCAAGAAAAAAAATTATGCTATTTTCTAAATGACTCAAGAGTGAAGGTAAAACGAATATTCTGCAAAAGTTCAAAGGGATTTGGCAAGACATATGTTGATATTTCGGAGATCTATTAAAATGCCAATCCATGGATATTGTTGAATTGATTAATTACTAACGTTGTATTAAGAAGCAACAAGAGGACATCTCATAATTTTTAACCACAGGGAAGTGACAAGGAGAACATCAGAGCTGGCACTTTTTTAATGCTCCTTTATGTGATAGAGCTGTTACAAGTAGAGTACAGCAGATCTCACAAAGGTACACAACATATATCAAAAATAAGTACAAAAGCTGTGACTACCAAACAAGTAAAAAAATCAGCAAAGGCAATAGATAGCAACAAGAACTGGCAAGAAACACTGGTATGCAGAAGACATCAGTATTCCATACCATCATGGTAAGTTACAGTTGTGCTCCTACAAATTGTAATCAGTGCAACAGCTCTTGTTGAATGATACAAGGGACAGGAATTTGCAAACTAGGTATTGACACCACAATCACTGTTCAATATCTTGTGGATAGATATGAATCTCTTTCATTACAATGGAACAGTCAACATCCACAACCATAGAAAATGGGCAAGCCTACACTGAAGAGCTTCTTTGCACACAACAGGCATTACTGTTTGTTGTGGTTTTACTGTATCATTTATAGTGGGCTCCATTTCTTTGAAAAAGTCTATGCATAAGTAGGTTGGAACATGCACCAGTTAATGAAACACATTACTTGCAAATGATACCATGCTCGTCAGAATTAAATGTCCTTAACATAATAATATTAATGATACCCTATGTCACATCCGAAAAGATGTTCCTTATGGTGGTATTCTCAATCGCGAGTTATTGAAAAGAAAATCCGCGGATTGGGTAACCCCCACTCGAAGGTAACTCTCGTGTAATTCTTGTTTCTTATTCTCGAACTGACGATTACCGGATCCGTGAGTTATGCGTGGGCAAGATGTTAAAGTCATTGTGATTGGACACTGATAATCACGTGACATATTGCTTACATTTTGCGTTGTATCTTAGCGCGAAACATTCGATCAGCTGTTTTTTTAACACACTTTTGAAATGTTGAGTAAAAGAATCGATAATAAGTAAATATTGATCTACATAACGGTCTGAGCACCTTTCCCAGCTGACAAATTGAATAAATAACCAATTAAAATTAACAAGAAATAGATACTTCTAACAAAAATCAAATGTCAATTTTCAACTTTGACATAATGAATTATTTGTTGTTACATTGTGCTCTACATTTTAAATGTTCTGATGTGATGCTGCCTGAAAATGTGACTATCAATAGTTTGAGGGCTAAGATTCTTATTAATAAGTGGGGCATGGTACAAATAAAGTTGGTAATATTATCAGAAAATGTGTTTTGCTTGTTAAATGTTATACAATGAGAATTCAAACTTGTATTATTTTAAAATTTCAATTTTGATTGTATACAAGTATAAATATCCTAATCTATTTTGCTTTTTGATTTAAAATTTTCTAGCAACTCTTTGGTAGGTTAAAATAGAATGTAGATTATGTATATAATCATTAATTTAAATAATTTCGAAAATCTAATAATTATTCTTAATTCATGATTTTTATAAAATCCTAGAATGAAAAATCCAGTTTTTTTGTAAAGAATAAATTTGTTAATTGAATCTTAGGCCCCATTAAGCCACATTTATCTAAATCAGAACATGTTACTGAATCTTTTCCAATTCCATCTAAAAAAATAATTATACTATTGGTATTAATCTGATTTTATTTGTCACAAAACACTATATATATACACACATTTATCAATATTTTACAATATAGAACAGAAAACAAATGTTACATGTACAAAATATTTACAATTTTTCAGTTTTAGCTCCAACCGAGCAGCGTAGTTAGTAAAAAAGTGGTAGCCCGCTTATCTCTGGTGGCGAAATCCGCGAGTAGATTCGGCGGGTTATCTTTGGATGAATAATCCGTGGATTTGGCGCGATCCGCAGGTGAGAATAATGATGTTTCGCCAATCTGCGAGTTACCTCCGGTTCGGAGATAACTCGAGGTTAACTTGTGATTGAGAATACGACCGTAAGACGAGCCACCAATGAATAATGCTTAAGCAGCATCATTGAACAAATAAATGGTCCCCTCTCAATCCCCGGCCTTAAGCTTAGAGCTAAAAATAGAGTTGAGTTTCAGTCATAAGTGTATCACAAGTCTTTTAGTGGATTAAGAGACCATAAAGCACATAATTCTCCTGCATCCATCTAGATCAGCAACATGCTACAATTAATGGTGTTATTACTTACTGGAAATCAGTTATTTGATGTACTCAAGAACACATTCACCAAATATACACTAGGGCTGCAATTTTCTTGTAAACATTTTCTGAAAATAATATAGTTCATAATCATGTTTTCACATGGAATTCCGATATCTACTCATATACCGCACCCTCATTCGACAACAATGTGAATTTTCCCCCCCAAAAGTATTTTCGTGAGAACATGACCAACATCTATGACTTCTTACAATAATTAGATTTACGAAAATTCTAGTATAACCACACAAGGTTTCAGAATTTCTTTCATTAAAATATTTACTTTGAAAGACAGAGAATAAATTTCAGAGAAATTTTAGAATTAAACCTTTATTTTTTAACATATGTATGAAACAAATGTCATTTTATGAGTCAACTTAAAAAATTATCATTTTTTTACTATATTTCATTCTAAAAAAGGGTCTGATGCTGCATCAAAAATGGGGAGATACTGCTGCTCAAAAATTAGATGTTTTGATTACACAAACCACTAATTTGCATTCCACTATTTTCTGCAATGAAACAAGCAAGATGTTTTGGAATCTGTGAATGTATGAGGTATAGATGGATGAAAGAAATTTTTTTTAAGTTTCACAAATTAGATACATATATGAAAAAAAGTAAGATTGTTAGATTTATTAAAAATTTTTTTTACCTGATAGTATTATCAGAACTACCACTTACAACCAGACGATCTCTGTACTGCAAACAAGCTATTCCACGCTTATGACCATTTAATGTTCTCACAAATTCACAGGAAGACGTATTCCATACTTTGATTGTGCGATCTCCTGAAGCAGATACAATGTACTTTTCATCAAAATCCACAACATTAACAGCTGCTCGATGGCCTACAAGGACTCGTCTAAGATTGATTTCAGATGCAGAAACCATGTCCCACACTGCAATCGATCGATCCTAATAAAGTAAAAATTAAAAAAAACGAATATGTAATATATTTATTCATAAAACAAATTAGAAAATAATGTAATATACTATTTATAACACATTTAAATGTTATTTTATTAATTTTATCCGATTTTGAAGTGCTATACAACATAAAATTAAGAGCTGTATACAGTAAGCATTTTTTTAACAGAGTTAATACCTTTTATAAATCAAAACTGATAGTTTTAAACAGTCATGTGAAACAAAAGATAGAGATTTCTCCAATATTTAAACATTAAAATACAGTAAAACAGTTTATAAAAAGAATTTCTAATCAGAGCGAATGAGAGTTATATTGATGCCGCACTATAAAGCTTCACAAAGGCCACTGGTGACGAACTTCGTGATTTTGAACCATGGTTAAGTGACGAGGATGACAACTGAGCTGGCATTTATTATCCTAACTTCCACAAAATATCAACAGGAGGAAGTTTCAGCCTCGACATATTTAAAGAGCATTAGCTCCCTCTGCACGGCGGGTCTTCAGTAGTATTAGGCTCAAACTCATGACATGCCAGCCCCACACACGAGTCCTTCTTTGACCACTAGGCTACCACAGCCACATTACTTAGAATTCAGAACTGTAGTCTCAGATGAGTGCCTTCTTTTCTACTACACTTGCTATGACTTTAGTAGATGATTTACATGAAAATATGAAATGTATATGAAAAACAAAAATAATGCAAATTCAAAATAAGTCTTTTTTTTTTAAATTTAAAAATAAAAAAAATACTTTGATGAAAACTTGATTAAAAAATTGTGAAAGTTAATACCACAAGTTTTCAATACAACTATCGATTACTTAAATTTAATTTAATGAATTTTGATACAGAGTCCAAAATATATTCCTGCACCAAATGATAAATTAGCAATTTTTTAAGCTTTTCCCATTACATTGAGTTTAACGATCTTTTTGAGAGAAAAAATCCAGTTACAGCTTTTCCAATATTTCTAAGTTTTTCATTATCTTCATATCTCAATAGATTATAGACCTGTTTTAATGAAATTCAAACAATTTTTCAGTTCTGATTTATATTAATTTATGTAAAAAACACAAAAATTGATAGAATTGCAAAAAATTAACAATGTGAAAATGCAGATTAACTGTTTTAAAAATAAATATCTGTTAATGAAAGGATTAAAAATAAGTAATGTTAAGTTAATGATACATATCAAAGATCTTTCTGACAAAACAAAAAGCACTTAAACTGATGCTTCTTTCATAGTGCACTGTGTGTGTGTGTGACCTATCTTTATCAAGGCAAAAACCAAAATTCGACATTACTTAACTCTAATATATTTACATATACTAAGATATTTGTTTTCGAAATTGTACACTGATGTTCAGAAATCATCAGTTTTATCATCAAGAGTAAAACTTACTCTAAATCCTTTGAACTTTCACATATTATATTCATTATTCTTACTTTCTGTGAATGAGCAACCACTAATATCTGAATATCATTATAAATTATGGAACATTTTGAAATCCCTGTTAGTTGAAGTAGAAAATAGAGAAAAAAGAAGACCATGCAATATGGACATTCTAGATAAAATCTGCAATCGTCACCAAATAAATTAAAATAATTTATTTTGTCAAAGGTGTTGAATTTTCTTTCAAAATTCATACTTTAAAAAAAAAAAAAATATTATGCAACTTTGAATTGTGCGTGTAAATGCACTAGGTTGAACCACTCACTCTTTTTTTCAGTTTAGTTATTTGAACTTTTCTGTTATCAAGTTAACAACATCAAATGGAACAATCATCATTATACATATTATGTTTAAACTCTGCAAAAATATGATTAGCTTCACTCTATTATGGATTGATAATTTTATTTTTTGTTGGTGAGCAATTGCGAAATTCCATTGCTGAAGTACATGGTTATTGAACACTGTTGAACAAACAAAAGGAATTTTTAAATTAAAATTATCTAGTAAAGAATAGTACTTGACAACAGCATGTAAAAACGAAGACTTTTTAACCTCAGTTTGGTAAACACTAAACATTTAGTAGTTTGCAACATGCATAGTATATATCTTGGTGTGTATTACTCTCATTAGGGTTGCTAATTAAAATAATCTAATACTATTTTTTAAAAAAAAAAAGATCTGGTGTTTCCATTTTTTATAAAAACAGTTCTTTGAAATTTGGGTTCGCTTTTCCCGCAAAAACGGCTTTGCTATTATTAAAGTAATGAATGAGTAAGTTAAACCATAAATTTAATTTTCTAAGTGTATTTATATACTAATTTAAAACATGAAATCTTAATTTATAGCTCTAATCTAGCCATTTAAGTTGAAAGTTCAGACAGAAAAAGCCTATTCATATTATTGTAAAAAAAAAGTGGAACTTTTAAGATTTTTGTATTTTAAACCAGAATCTAATAACATCAAGTTTATTGTATGTATAAAGCAGTTCTTGCAAATGCAAGTAACACATCATGTTCGATAATACTTTATTCACAAAGTCCAAATAAAATGCATCTACAAAATGTATTTTTAGAGTAAAATATAGTTTTCAATATTTTACAAATTTTTTAAAAAATTGATGCATGTTAAGAATTGTATATATATATATATATAATTTTACATATTTCATTAAGCGCATGAATGTTATACATATTTATGGCATTTGCTTTTATGGAATACAATTGTGATTATGTGAAAAAGAAGCAATAAACTGACCTTGGAGCATGTTACCATTAAACCATCATTAAATCTCAAATGAAGAACAGCTTCACAGTGGTGTATTAAGGTATTTAGAATTAGCCCAGTTGCAACATCCCATACACTATAAAGGAGAAATTCACAGAAAAAGAATATTAATTACCTTTAAAAAGTGGAAGAGGCACAAACAATGCTAAAATAATTTACATACCGAACAGTTGAGTCACTAGAACCACTAATTATGACTCTTTCATCATATTGAAGGCACAATACTGAACCAGTGTGACCAGACAACACCTTAAAGTCAAAAAACATTAGACTAATCAATGAAAACACTTACTAAAACACACATTAATAAATTTATATTTCATCTTTTATGTAGGAAAATAAGGAATCTTAAAACAAAAATTGTGTTTGTACATCCTACATATTTGAAATGGTTTAATTACCTTCTGCATTTTCTTAAAAACATAAAACTTCCATTTAAAAACAATCAAAGGAGAACCTTGACAAAAGCTTATTTTATTTACTGCAAATATAATAAACAATTATAATAATAATAAGCGTCATATTGGGCCAAGCTAAAACACAAATTTACAGAAAAGCATGTATCTGATTTAAACTAAAATAGTAATTAGGTTCATAAAAGACAGATGAAATTTATAACACCAAGTTCAGAAGGCATATTGTGTATAACACATTGTGAAAAAACTCAGTTTTGTTGTACAATAATTTTGAAAATGCAATAAGAAATAAAGATACAGAAGCCCAACAAGGTTTTGAGATCAAAAAAGTATTAAAAATTGAATCCATTAGAAAACTTAAGTTACGGTACAGTTGTCAAAAGAAACCTTTAATAAATTATGTAATTTTCTTTGCAGCTAGTTAAAATCAGTATAATTCTTAATGGATCCAAGAAAACTTATGATGTTAAAATGAATTAATTAATCTACTGAATTAATGACTAAAATGTTTCCCATCACAAAAACAGTTTTGTTGTTACAAAGTTAAGCAAAATATAGTTTGAAAAGCTTGTTTAAAATTTCACTCAAATTCAGTCATTAGTTTTAAGACATTCCAAGAAACTCATTAAAGGTATTACTTATAAGATTACTTCTGTGTATATGATAAAAAGCGATGTTTCTTAGATTATTTAAAATTCCTCCCCAAAAAAACCTTAAAAAAGAAATTCTTTAATTTCTTTAGAAATCTATTTAACAGCATCACTTCAACAATAACCCCACAACAGTAAAGGGGAGGAAACCTATTCAATATTTTTTAATGGTAATGAATAATTTTTTTTTAGTGAAAAAGTTAACATTTAAGAGAATGAATAAAAAGATTCAGAGTATTCACTAAAAATAAATGTATTTCATAATATAACAAATACTCACTTGCACGCACTGTAGACTGTAACGATCCCAAACTTTAATGGTATTATCACGAAGTCCACTGACAATTTTCTGATCATCAAATTGTAAACAATAAACACCCTTGCTATTCTCACTTCGACAGTTTATCCTTTGTAAATTATGCCTTCCACACCTCCAATTCGTTTCTATACTCTGAAAAACAGATTTCACATAATATTGAAACAAAGAAATATCAAAGTTATTTCCCCCTACATTTATGAGAAATAAACAGAGCTTTTGAATTTATACTCATTTTTTTAATGACAAAAGAAAATTTTATAAAGTAAATGTATTATCTAATATTAAAATCCACAGAACAAGAGAGCAAAAGAAACAACAGAAAAATATTCTGAGAAAACTTCAGAGTATTAACTTTAGATGAAACAAAATTTAACTATATGAATAATTGAAGTACAAAATATGGTAATGGACTGGGGATGTCTTGCTATGATACATTTTATCCTTTATTACAATTGAAAGTGTTTCTCTGAGTGACACAATTTCTTTTGAAAGTGCCCAACTAAAGGAATTTATTTATGGTTGTAATATACACTAATAGAGATGAGTTACTTTTAACAGGGCCCAGATTGACAATTTAAAATTTTAATTGATCAGTTTATTCAGTCACTCAACCTTAACTCTTCAGGGTATTTGGGAAAAAGAGATGGAAAGTTCATTTAAAGGTTACTAAATACTTACTTTAATCTAAGTAAAAGGGCACATTATATTTTAGTATACCTACAAAATGTTGGTTGCTTAATACATATGCTTCTCACAATAACTGAGAGATTCATTTCAAGCTACTGCAGATCGTTCTCAATGGCTTTGTGTGAAGAGTTTATAAGCATAGTGTGTAATATAACTATAAAATCAAAATTAATTTATGAACATTACTGATTATTCTATTTGCAATACTTATTTTCTTATGTGTTCTAAATAAACATTACAGTACAATAAAAGACGTGTTTACCTCTATGTCTTGAATTATTTTAGGAAATAAACGTCTGTAAAATGTATGGTCAGGATGCTGCTCTCCGGGAGCTGGTTTAAATAAATATTTTATCCTAAAAATAAAAAAAGTTCCATAAAACTTAGGAAAAGTGTAATGTAATACATACAAAGAAATTATACATTGAAGTCAATGCAAAATTCGATGCAGACTTATATACCAGTATTAAGTTTGCAAAACATTTTATACTAAATTATTTGAAACTTGTTTCTTACTTGTCCATCAACAACTTATATGACCATTTATTATGAAAATTTAACATTCATTCAGAGAACAGAAATAATTTCATGTAGTTGCCACCAGAGGGTAAAATAGCTATTAAATGGGAATGCAGGAAGTGATGCATCAGATGCACTGTATTGCTAGTGAAGAAATGAGGGGGTGGGACACAATTTAACTGTGAACTATGATGATTGTAGGTACTCAAAGCATTGGAATTAGTATCAGCACACTTGGTTACACTTGTGAAATGTTCCAAGAGCAGTAGTTATTAATGATTGAAGAGAGTGGAATCCCAAGCAGAAAGTCGGGTCTCAACATCAGGATTGTGGTTCTCAGAAAGAGCAATTGTGAAGGGTGTCCTTTTTAACAAAAGAGCAACCATACATTAAAATTGTGGGAAATCTTAATCAAGGAGAAACTGAATATCTCTGAATGCCCTATTCGCCACCATATAGGCTTTGGTAGTGGATGACCTATTCAAAAGCTTTTATTGTTAGCCTTGAACAAAAGCAGACACCTGTAGTTCGCAAAGGAGCACAAAAGAATTGGACTGTAGATAACTGGAAGAGGGTCAAGTGGTTCAATAAATCCCATTTTCAATAACACCATGCACATGGTAAGGTCCGAATATGGAGAAAACAGAATGAAAGTATGGACTCCACCAGCATTGCCACAACTCTTTAAGCTGGTGGAGGCAATATGGTACAGGGGATGTTTTCTTGGTATTGCATGGGCATTTTGATTTTAGTGGAAGAGTTTCTGAATGCCCAAGGGTATTTACTTGTTACAGCAGATCACGTACATCTTTTTATATTAACAGTGTACCCTGCCGGAAATGGATACTTTAAACAGGACACAGCTTCTTATCCTGACATTGTCCCCAGATAGTTCAAAGAGCATAATAGAGATCTTGCTTAGTTGGCCAGCACAATCCCCAGATCTTAATCCAATAGAGGATCTGTGGGATAAGATGGTACTGGACCAGGCAGCTGGATCCAGTACTATCCAATCAGAAGACATTAAAAAGTGTGGTTCATTAGTGATGGTCTCAGATTTCTCATATCACTTATCAACATCTGAAAGTTCCTACCAATAAGCATCCATTCAGCATTAAGGGCAAAAAGAAGCCCAATATTGAAAGTGTGACGTAGTCGCAAAGAAGAAAACGCACCCTATACATGACGAGTAATACATCGAGAGAGGGCGTGGCTTTGGCGTCATTTTCCTTTGTCGGACATCTGGACTGCCGACGCCGGAGTGACTGTTAACACTATGGGCTGAGCATAAATATATTGTGCGCGTCCATAGGCAGTGATTGTCCGCCTTAAAAGGTTGATGCCTCACCGCACGGCGGCGGGTCACATCAAAAGAGGAAAAGGCGCCGAGGTGGTTCGAGAACCAGATGTTAGACAATCTCTTGTCGGGGGAAACCTTTGAGAGAGACCAGAGCCATTGTTCTGCCTGCACCAGTGGTGGGCAAGTGAGAGAGGTGCAAAACCTTGAGGCCTGCCAATGGGAGTTGACCCGCCCCTGGAGTTTAAAAGGGTCGACTCGGAAAAGAAAAGGATCGACCCCCGAGACGGTATCCTGCGGAAAAAAAACCGGACGTGACCTGATCGAGAGGAAAGAAATTGTGGGCCCTCCAGACGGAAACGATCTAGCTTCACGTGTAGGGTGGCGAGGGGCAGAGAGAGGGACGCTGGAGGTTCCTGACTTTGATCCTGGGAACGAAGAAGAAAGCACGAGGAGAGTGCCCACGGTAGAAAAATTGTTTTCTTTCTTTCTTTTTTTGTTTTCTGTAACCTGAAGATCCCATGCACGGAGAAGAAACGAGGAGTGGATACAGAAAGAACCGGCTGGACAAATAGGACTAACACATGAAAGTGAATTTCATTTTTTTAATTCTTACTGAACATCTAAGAAAAAAAGCAATAAGATCCCCCAACAACTTTCTTCTGCACAAACACAATTTTGAATTAAGTCCTCAGTGAAACATGTTGCAGGTTACAAAAATAGATACATATGAGAAAATAATGGTGGGTGGGAAGAGAGGAGATTATTTAGAAAGATGCAATCATCTTGTAGAAATCGACATGGAAACAAAGCAAAGTTAAAGCTGTTTTCAATTTAGAAGCAAAATTATCCTCATCAGTTACAAATGCTATTTTATAATAAAGGTGAAAATTTTATAATAAAGAATAAATAAAAAAAAAGAGAGAAAGTTTAAAAATGCACACACACAATTGAAATATTCCATCAATTTATTTTTCAAAGCCTCAATAATTTTTTAAACTTTACCTCTGACCATTTGAGGTTTAACTATGATCAATCCTTTGTGTCTAATTTGAAAACGAACATAAAAATATAAAATTTTTTATTTTGCAGTCATCTAATGAATTAAATTATACATAATTTTATCATCTAACAAAATTACATCTTTTGTTAAAAAGAGAAACAAATTGAGTTTTACCAATGAATTTACCAGCTCCTAATCTTAATGTATTGAATAGCAAAGACTTTTCAATGCTGTCAAATCAGTTGCTGGGTAAATGAATCATTAAGATGTTTTATGACCTAAGACCCAGATTTGGTTATGCTGCACTAAAATATCATTTAAAATTTAGTAGAAGTAATAAAAAATCAGTTTTAAAATAGGAGATGAAATCTCTAAAAAGTTAGTTACATTAAAATTCATTTAAATCACACTAGCATAACAGCAAAAAATATATAAAAAATGCCACAGTGAAAAGTTAAAAAAATAAATATCTTTCTGAAAAAGTATAAAACAAAGCAGATTTTGTCATACATGAAAGCAGAGTTTCTTCTTAAAAAAAAAATTCTGCTTACAGTTTCTATTTTTAGTCAGTGCTACTAAGAGCTAAAATTCTGGTAAGGATGATTTGTTTATATCAAAACATCAAATCTTCATCTGATGTCTTGAACAGGTACACTTTTCTTGAATTTGTAATCTATTTCTGATTTCTTTCATGCTGCAGTGCAGGAGTTTTTATTTTTAAAGCATTTTCTTGTTTTACTTTTTGTATAGTGTTTCAAATTCTGAGAAGCAGCAAATACAACAAAGGAAGGTTGACTATTGGATAAGAACATGGTAGTATGAAATACAGGAAAAAATTAAGAAAGGTAAAGCCTAAAATAATGAATGAAATGTAATCATTTCTAATACTAAAGTTACCTAAAAAATGCTCAAACAACTTTCCAAGATTTTTAACTATAGTCATGTTAAAATCTTATTGGAGTACAAATGGAAAAAAATACTCACCATCCTCTTCTGTCTGCTAAGCCTTTCCACAGTGTATCAGTTTGGACACGTCGTTCTATTAATTTTTTCCACAACATTCCTTCTGCTACCACTCTGTGCCATTCTTTTGAAACAAGCTCTGACCCACATAAGGACTTGGCATCAAGGTAGGACAAAATATTTTCAGCAACATGATCAAGGCCTTTTTCTGTGGAGTATAATAAATTAATTATATTAGCATAGAAAAAGCTTGCAATTATCTTTATATTCATTGATGCTGTAAACCTATCAATAATACCACACAAATGTATATTCAAAATGGTAAGGATAGTTACAGATGGATGACATAGATGGGAAATTTACTATTTATGCATTCTTTATAAATTTTGGGAATATATGTAATTAGTAATTTTAAATATCTATGAGAATTTTATTGCAATGTAATACATCAAGCATGTAGGGGGATTAAAATAAATGTCATTTTGAATAACTTCTTTTTGGTAGCATTGTTTCAGAAGACTAGTTTATATCATAATTATTGGATTGTAATGTGAATCAAAGAACATCACAAATCTTTGATAATTGGTGAATGAAACTGACGCAGGACAAAAAATTTCCAAGTTCTCTAAATAAGTTAAAATTTTCAGAACATTTAAATTAAAAAAATTGTGAAAAGATAGCCCTGTTTGAGAGTCATGAATGTGGATTGTATGACTTACAGGTGCAGAGTAAGCAATCAATCCATTACAAATTTATGAATTGGTTAAAATTTTTTATACTGATTATTAAAGTTAAATATCTTTTTTGACATTGATCTTTTATTGCATTTTCTAGATTGTTAAAACATACTTACACAAGCAAGCAAGCGAACGAATGAATGCACACATGCATGCCCATACACACACAAATTTGATAATTATTCATTTACTAAACAATATCATAACATGAAATGTTTTTATAGCAAACTTTAATTCCTTGTTTACTAAAGTGTCTATGCTTTCCTTTTTAATTGATATATAACCCACATTTGTGGTATAATAATCCTATTAATTATACTTATAATTAATAAATTTTATTTGTGTGAGGAAGGATTTCAGATTTTCACAACTTTCAAAAATATGTAAATCAAATGCCTTACATCAAACTAATCATGTCAAATGCAAAGTTTCAGCTAGTCCCAAGACCAAAAACTTAAAAAATCCAATGAGCAGGGGTGGATTAGCTGCAGAAGTCACTAGGATCTGGTTGGTAGCTAGTCTACAAATGCACTATTCAACTTCTCGAGGGCTTTTGGTAACTGACCTCAAAATTTTGAACCATGGTCAAGTGATGAGGATGACACCTAAGCTGGCACCCCCTCTCCTAGCTTCCACACCATACCAACAGAAGGACGTTTGAGTTTCGACAGATTTAACATGCATCACCACTCTACACAGCAAGTCATCAGTGATATTGGGCTCAAACTCATGACACACCTGCCACAAGTCTGTTACCTTGACCACTAGGCTATCATGGCCACTTTTTAAGAGGGAAATAAGCTTGTGATGGATCTATACGCGGCTCATATTAACACCTTGGGGATTCTTTTAGAAAAATATTTCTCTAAAGCAGAGATGCACAACCTTTTTTGGATGAGGGGCCAAAAAATTTAATAGGATCATATCAAGGGCCAAAGTATTACGCAATGGCAAATATGTTATAAACGTGAAAACACTGTTTTATGACAATGTTTATGCATTTATCACAATTATTACATACTCAGGTACACATTATACAGTTGATAAATGAATGAAACACAAACACTTTTGGAAAAATTAAAATACTTTGGCTAAAAAAAAAAAAAGAAATTCCTGCTAAAAAGGTGGCAAACTTGAAATTATATTATCACAAAATGATATGCTCCGAGTGACCGAACGGTTAGAGCACTGCTCTACCATGCAGGTGCCTCGGGTTCGAGCCTCCCAGATACTTGTTTGTTAAACTTAATCATGACTTTCATTATTTATTATAATGGACATTTGCAAATTATGTAAATTAAATTTATGTTAATCTTTCCCCAGTTAAAATAAACATAATTTTTGTTTAAACACCTTTAGGTTATTTATCAATTGAAAAATGAATTGATTCTTTCCTTGTAGCTTTGTGTTTAAGTCATTCAAATGGCCTGTTATGTCAGCAAGAAAAGGCTAAATCATACTGGAAACTTACTTCTTTTAATCTTCTAGTATTTCTACCACAGAAATGTTACAACTTCATCAAATAGTTCCATATTACGCTTAAGGGCAACTCCTCGGCTGAGCTATTTAACTTCTGTGCAATAAAGAATATCATCAAAATCTTTTAAAAATTCTGTAAATTGACTATGTTTGAGGGCATTACTACGAATAAAGTTAATTGCTTCAGATACACACTGCATTAAGGTTGCAAATCCTAATTCTTTACCACATAAATTCTCATGATGAATAGTGCAATAAACCTGCAAGAGTTCTACACTGCAATTAGCAGCGAAACCATTTCAATTTTCGTGCCAACCATTGATTTTGCTCCATCTGTGGTAATGCTTTCACAATTGTTCATGTTTAATGAAGCTGCATCGCACAGATGTATCAAACTGGAAAGAAGTTCGCTTCCAGTTGTTTGCCCTTTCATGGGAAACATAACAAGTAGTTTCTCCATAGCACAAATTTTTTTATCAATTCCGCGAACAAACAAAAGCAATTGGCTAATTGACGTTCGATCTGTAGATTCATCAACAGCTAAAGAAAAATATACAAAGTTTGAAGCGGCTGATTTTACTTGATTTTCAATGTCCTCATTCAACTGTTGAATTCTTATTTGAATAGTCATTCTATATAAGCTTATATTTTCAAATTTCCTTTTTGCTTCAGGACAAAGTTTTTCATATGCAATTAACAAACACTTTTTATCAAAATCACAATCTGTGAATAGTCGACCTTCTTTAGCGATAATTTCAGTGATACCTAAGCTCACTTTCCCATATGAATTTAAAAGTTAACTGTACTTTTTTGAAAAAAATTGCTTGACTACTAAAAGTTTTTTGAGTTGTTCGAATTTTTGCGATCGTTCATATCCTTTCATAGATGCAAAATGTTTATGCTTTGTTTCATAATGCCACTTTAACTATACTCTTTTGCCACAGCAATCTTGCAACTACATATTAAGCATGTGACAGTATCATTGTAATAGATAAAACAGTATTTATCTGTCCATGCATCTTGAAATTTCCGATTTTGAAAATCTCCTTTTTTCTCTCTCATTATTTAAAATATTTTACATGGCTTTATAAATAAATGATACTAGACTAAAAATACGAAATCAAAAAGAATGTCAGATCCATTCTGTGACAGCGGTTTCAACATTCCCGATCTACTAGCAAAACCACGAAGTTGCGTAAAAGAATGATCGTTGCAGCTAAGTAGAAGTTAAAGTTATTATTGGTAACACTCACCATGAAGAAAAATGAGTTTGATAGGTACTTTTGATTGGCTGAGCATAATTTCGAATAGAGACTGTTCCGGCGCGCGTGCGTGAAGACACATTTGTTCTTCGACCTTCTCTGCATCCAAACCATGCGATAGAAGAAATAATGGCTTCTGGTGATCACCTCTGCGAGCTTCTCCAATACGAAAACTCGTACTCGCAAATAGCCATGAAGGAAACATATTGAAAAGCCGCGTAATAAATTGGAAAAAAAACTTAATGAACACAACTGTAAAACAATTATTTGCTGTAATACTATTTTCGTATGTGATTTTCCTATGTTTAATTAAAAAAGGTCAATTCCATATTAGATTACTCCTTTTATAATAGACATTCGTGGGCCAAAATTGGCCCACAGGCCATAGGTTGTGCATCCCTGCTCTAAAGGAGTCCCCAAGGTGTTAGTAAGAGCTGTTTATAGATCTGTCACAAGCTGGTTTAGTTCAATGCTAATATATGTCTGTAAGTTCTCCAAAGAACAAAGAAATTTTGTATCTCTGGGTCACATGGCACAGGAAGCAGCACCTCATTGCAGGGGGGAGGGGAGAATAAGTTCCACTCCACAGTGACGCTTACAAAAAAAATTTCAAGGGGGCGGGGGAGTCCAGGGTTGAAAGTCCACCATTGTCGTATCCGGCTTCAATATGCTGTTAAACTTATTGTTCTGATCTTGGGAACAAAAAACAGTAAGAAATAAATTATTGAATTAGCATTAATTAATAAAGTAAATTGTTGAGAAATTCTTAAAAAATTTTTATGTGCTATATCCATATTTTTTTTATTACCATCAATCAAAAAGGTGTGTGTGTGGGGAGGATTCTGGATCTATAGTAAACACCTCCCTTTGTGTGCAAAACTAAACTCCAACATTAAAGTATACCACACATAGGACTCATAAAAGGCTATATCTTGTAACCCATATCAGTTGTAAAGTGTTCTATATGGGTACTTTTGATAGGTGACAAAAATGGTATAGTTAATACTAGTTTTGTACAGAGAGGATCTCAAAGAGTAATGGGGTTTCCAAAGTGTGTGCTGCAGAATATTGAAAAAGCGATCATAATTTTTGTTGATTTAATGTGATAGATTAAACTCCTATAAAGGAGTTGATATAAAATCGACAACTGAAACATACCATGATATAGCTTTATTTTAAGATGGAGTTTTTCAAAAATCAAAGATCGTTTAAGTAGCTCCTCTAATTTTCTTTTCAGGTGATATTCTAAAAATTCTGCATTATTTTGACAGCCTCTTTAATTTTGTTATTTGTGCCCATGTAAATATATACTGGAGTTGCATTAGTTCTCAGTTTCAAATAAATAGTCCTATTCTTGTAATAGCCTATTGTAAAAAAACTATTCTTGACTTAATGATGAATAGTAGGATGAATAATCAGTTTTTATTGAAAAGCAATAAACCTTTGAGATATCTAAGGAAAATGTATCCTTAATCAGTGGCACAGCTGTGTAAAAGTACAAAATTTGATTTGGAGTTTTGTTTTATAGTTGTAAAAAATTAAGGGTGATTCATTGTTTATCACTGTATTCTGAAGAATCAAAAAATCTACTGACTATCTCATAATTTTGAACCAGTCAAGTGATGAGGATGACACCTGAGTTAGCACATCTTTCTCCAGACTTCAATACAACACCAACAACTTGAAGATTGATTCTCAACATGTCTAACATATCAGCCATTTCACATGGGAAATTAATAGTGAAGAAATACATCAGTGTGTATTGTGTAAGATGACTTTGATAAAGGACATGCTTTTAAAATAAGCTGAAGTGTCATTTAGATATTTATCATTACTGTAAGGTTAACAAACCTGGTGATTTCTTTACCATTAAGTCTAAAGAACAAAAACAGAAAGAAGTACATTTTTCAAGAAAATATCATTACCAAACAATACTTTGCGCTAACATCATACAAAATGACTTATACAGTCATTGATACGTAGGAAGCTTCCATACCAGAACTTATCAAAACTCTTGATGCACTGTGGATGTAATAAACTAGCTCTTAAAATGGTAATAGGTGTCATTGATATATCTTGGACATTTCAACTCTTTGATACTAGAAATCTTTATTTCCTTTGAAGAAAGACAATGATGCAGCAAACTTTTTACTGATACTAGCATGTTTTTGTAACATTTTTAAAAACCGAGAGAGAATACCTTGAACGTCTATCTTCGACAAAGAAATAGACACCTTTTGAAGTTAATGAGAAAAAGATTTCTTCTATAGAAATATAATATGCAGAAGAAAAATAAAGGCATGAACAAGAATTAGTTCTACAATTATAGTAGATTTTGACATAAATGAAACAGATTTTTTTAGGATAAAAAAATGAATTTTTGAACAATACTCATCTTGATTTATCACCTGGTTTGAGAAAAACTTTAAAATAGAATTGTATCGATAAGTTTGCATGGACTCATAATCCATCCAATGCCAGAGCTTCATTTGAATTTGCAGAAGAGAACCTTGTTGAATTATTTTGCAATAATAGTTTCAAAGCAATATTTGGAAGGATGGAAACGACAGGATTTTGGATATCAATAAAAAAATCAATATTTTCTTAGAAGGATTAAAGTTCAACTCATTTTAATATCATTTTCATCTTATTTGTGAAAGCCAGATTTTCTGCTGTCACCGTACAGAGCAAGTATCGAACAAAGAAATTTAGAAAAGAAAAAGGGAGTTGCCATGTTCAGTTCAATTGCAAGATTTGACAAAATATATGAGGGCTTATCCATACCATCAAATTGATGTTAACAAATAAATGAATGTGTTCAATAATGCAGCTTGAGTTGTTAATCTTACATCCATCACAATGTTTTTGGCATTATACATGTGTTTTAACTATTTTCATTTTTAATCTTTTGCTTTTGATTTATTATGATTTGACTAAGGATAATACCCTAGATAGGTACTACAATGGTAGGAGCATCTTTATTTCAAAAGGGGCACTGCAAGTTTTGGAAACTACTGGTTTAAAGTATCACTGATTTCAGGGTTCAACTATTAAATCAGCATCCTCAAGTTTTTTATATCGAAATTGATGTTCGGACTTAAGGTCTCTGTAAGTAGGTATTTTAAACCATATTTCAACCATTTTTCTCCTTTCTATTTAAATAGAGAAAATATATCTTAGCATTATATTTACATAAAACTTCTTACTCGAATAGTTACTAACACAAAACAGTCAGCTAAATGGGTTAATTTGATACAGAAAAAAAAATTGCTTTTTCTTTAACAACTTTCAATAAAGAGTGAGGGTGTGTAAGCAGATAATTTTACTTCCATGATCGTACATAAAAATAACAAAATTAGGTTTATTTTAAAATCATGAAAGGTATTATTTTATTATTGACTTCAAATGAATAAACAATTGATGAATCATACCTTATTTTTTTTGTCTGAAGGAAAATGAATTAAACAGATAATTTGGTTATGGTTATCTTAATTCACATCTATATTTTTTCCTAGTTCCTATTTTAAATAATGTTAAAAAAAAAAGAATTTTTTTAGCTATTTGTTACACAGTACCAAGGTTAAAAAATACTTAAAATTATCATTTCTATGAAAAATGCTTTTCATCAAAAAAGTTACAGCATTCTTATTTTTTTAGTCTCAAAATCGAATAAACTGTTCAAACTTTTTTATATAAATATTGTATAATTTTTGTAGTTAAAATAATCATGAAAAAAGTCCTTTTAAATTAAATTTTATAAGACATTTATTAACTATTTCTTTAAAAACCTTAACTTAATTTAAAATTCTCAAGATTTACCCTGTTTAACATGAACATCAGAATCTAACATTTTGAACAAGATAACTTTAAATTTCTTAATAATTTTATGTAAAAAAAAAATATGCTATAAAAATTAAGTTTGTGAAAAAATGGAAGTCAGTTTAATATTTTAAATAAGATTTATAAAGGATACTTTGAGTTTCCCGAAGACTTGTTAAAATCATGAGACAATCACATTACTAATGTGTTTCATTAGTTGTTCAAGAACAGCATATATAAAAACCTTTAACACATGTACATAAAAATACACAAAAATTTATATAAAATCAGAAATAACTAAAAGATTTGACATGCATTACATAAAAGACTCTTTAATATTTAAAAAATATTTATGTAATAGGATTTAAACCCTCAATGTACAATTTTATATGGATAACTATAATATTTCTTAGATATCAGAATTGTTTTGTAGCGCACACAAGGGCGCGAAGGGGTGGGGTGTCCCCATGTCTTGACACCCCAGAGCACTTGATTTTTTTAAATTGATTATAAATCTATGTAGTACACAAAATTTAATCAAGTATTTGTTAACAATTAATTTTATTAATTAACGTTAGTTATTTATTCAATAAATCTTTTACTGTTTTTTATTCCCCCAAAATGTCAAAATTAGAAAAATGTTAGATGGAGTATTGGAGCATGATATGACAATGGTGGATTTTAAATCCTGGACCCCAACCCCTTGATAAATTCCTGTTTGCTCCACTGCAATTGTTACAAACCCCAATTCAATTTATAATAAAATAAATAGGATATCAGAAATATTCTATTGTAATATTTTTTAATTTGATCATCATGACGAGTGCAACCTGTTATTATTGAAAACTGACTAAAAATTATCAAGACACTTCTCATAAGAAATGAAAGAGTTAACAGAAAATAGCAAATTGGCTGTCTTTAAATTAAAAGAGGGATTGTTTGTTTACTAATGTCACTCAGAAGTTATACTAGGGCTATTAGCGATGGCGTAGTAATTTTGAACTCTGTCATGTGACGAAGACAACCAATTGAAATGGCATTCCCCTTTCCAGACTTCCACACCATACCACACAATAAGAGGGTTTTGAGTCTCAGCTAATTCAACTTGCATCAGTCCCTCCATGGAGCATCTTTAATGGTCCAGGACTCGAACCCTTGACTTGACAAAAATGAGACCAATGAGTTCATGCCCATGACCACTTGGCTACTGCGGTCACATTCAAAGGAAAAAACATACACAAAGCATTGATTAATATATGTTAAACAGAACTGAGTAAACTCTTTTGTATGATTTCCAAATTATCCAAGGGAATTTTACTTGGAATAGCTTTATTCATGAATTAATTTAGAACAGATCAAAATATTCCCATTTTAAAAATTAATGCATGTTTCTATCAAAGGGGAAAAAAAGCAATAAAATTGACTGAAATAAATATGGTTTAATGGATAGATTCATTTAGAAGGGCATATAAAGAAAACTTTTCTTATAATCTTATGCCTATTCTGTGAATTCTAGCCATACTCAAACAATGTATTTATTTTTATACTGAAACAATGAAAAATTTCATACTAAAATCTTTTAAAAATTAAATGAAACGGGAAAAAGTTAGGAAAACATGAAAATTTCCTTAAAAATTATCAAATTTGGTCAAAATCTTTCAAACACTTTTTTAAATATATAAATCCTACAACATAACAAGATATACTACAAAGATATGATTGCTTATACAAACAAATAAAAAACAAATTATTATCACTTGATATAAATATTTAAGAATATCAAATATTGTAAAAATTACTACCCCAGTTAAAATATACATAAAACCAATTGGCGTTTCTAATCCAAAATATGTTGATTACAGTTTTTTTTATATAGCATTTCCAAAATGTTTGTAGCAGGCAAGATAATTATGATATTTTAAGTTTAACATTAATTTGTTCTTCAGAATGGGAATTCTTGAAATAATTTTATTTCCTTTGCTTTTGGCAAACCTCACAACATAATTTTAAGAAATTCAAGTCCAAGTGAAGAAAAAAATGTGGAAAAAAAATATATTGAGACAACACAGGAACTGAAAGCAAACAAAAAAGGGCTATATTATTAGTAAAAACACACAACTGGAAATTTCATACATGGATGCCACAAAGCACAAAGCAATGACAAAGTTACAGGAATTTGGTGCCCTTTTAAAATTTGCACACAACTACCGATGTGGTTGCAATACTACACAAGTATCAAACAAATAAATCTTATTAATTTATCAACTGTAAATCAGATTTCCGTTTAGAACAGTGAAATAATTAAAAACAGTAGTATTTTCAGCAAATAGAAAAAAATTTCTAGTTTAATCATTAAGAATTAGCATTTGCATAAAATTCAATTTGAAAAACACACAAAACATATATGGATAAAAAAAACCTTATAAAAATATAGGAAATTAAATAAAACTTACTAGGAAGAAGAGCTATAAAATCTCTTTGAAGCATAGGTCTTAAAAATGAGCTAACATGACTGTGTTGACTATGTGTCATTTTTGTGAGCATCAGTTCTACAAATTCGATTTGATCTTGCTCGCACCATTTATCAAAGTATCTAGTACAAATATTGCATTCATGAATAAAATCTGGATTTTTCTCTCTTGCTTTATGACAATTTTCATACAAAAATGACATTGGTGTTTGGTACTCTGATATTTCCTGAAAAAATACAAATATAAATATAGCTATTATATTTAAAATTATTTTGAAAAATAATTTAATTTGAGTTTTAAATTTTTAAAAATTAAAGAAATTAAGTGACAAACTCTATAGTGTGTACTGTATACTGAACTCACAATACCAAATCATCAATAAAAATAATGCAATATTGTTAACATGTCAACTTTTGAGGGAAAAAAGTAATATAATACTTAAAATTCTTCAAATAATCTAATTGTGAACGTCGTTTCAAAATCATTCAAGTGAATACTTAAAATACTGTATTTGACATGATCTTAATGCTGTATAAAATTAGTAGTTAACAGTAAAATTAAATTTATTACTTTTTTTATAACTCCAAAATTGCCCCTTTATACGTAGCTAAAATGACTGTGTGGTGCGCATAGCAAGCATATTCGCTCTCTGTTCGGTCTCAGGTCATTTCCACAAGTATGAAAATGTGTTCCACCACAAGTACTCGGTATATAACAATTTTGCAGATTAAGGTAATTCCAAAAATGCAGAAAGAAAATGTTAATGGCATTGTAAGGATGCAAAAATAGTACCTTTTTACACGTCACCCAACATGTTCAACAGAAATGTCACTTCATCAATTGGTGATAGAGTAATCTCCCGTGGTCATGGCCACTGTAATCCCCCGACTGCACTCCGATTGACCTCTGGTACTAGGGTTAGCTAAAATCTAAGGTGTGCACATCAAATCCATGAAACTTGTCACATTTGAAAGTTATTATAAAACGTGAAGTAAGAATGATTCCTCCCGAAAAGTACTTTCGTCACAGTTGTCAAACGATTTCCGAATGCAATGAATCATCGACTACGAAGGTTAGCATATTGCTTCCAATAAAAGCTTTCTTTCCTATTCTCTCGTGTTGCCATTGGTTCTTTACAATGCTCTTTGCCGGAAATTTTTACCATACGTGTATCACACCAATCATTTTTGATTTTTGGAAGAAAATTGGGTGTTACCAGTGAAAAACTTTGAACTTTTTTTACTGTAACCTTAAACGTGAAAGTTCTTTTGTTTAAAATCATTACTATCTCCAGCGTATATCTTTTAACAATATCTAAAATTTCTTTTTTTTAATACCCCATATTTTTAAAAATCTATGTCATTTCTGTATCACTTAAAATCTACGATAAATTAAAATCAGTGCGCTTAAAATTTCTGTGCTTACGAAAATTAAAGTGACAATGACAAACGATATGCTTAACAAAATACAATGATGGCAAGTGTATGGTTGGCTTCCGCATCAGATGATCATTGGTAAAATGAATATGAGCAAAAAGAACTTGGGTGGATGGAGCCTCCCCACGACAGCAGAGCTATTTATTCAGGTACTGCGAACGAGTTGGCATGATGGAGTAAAATTTGATCTCCATTTGCCTGTCTTAGTCAGACTGATAGATATTATTTGCTGGGAATGCGGCTTCAAGTTTTGAAATGAGACAGGAAACTTGTCAGTCGTTCCAGCGGTCGAACGCGATTCGCCGTTAGCTTCCTTATTTCCTGGAATTCCGGCGAAATCGGGAAACCAATAAAAAAGCATATCTCTTTCTGTTCTATTCAAACCAGATAATGAATTAATGATATCGATTAAAGTGGGATTGGGCAAATAATTGGAGTGAAATAATGCTTTTTAATGAGGAAAGCGAGTCTGTAAAAAATGAATTTTAGATGTCGTGATTGTGAAATATGTTCAACGGCCAACTTTAAGGCATACTATGGTAAAATTGTGGTGTAAATTGACATTGTGATGGAGTGAGAAATGGGTGATAGTTGCGCATTGATGATACTTCCGCAGCACCGATGCGCGATTCAGACTAGAAAAGGAGAGATGATGGAGCAATTTTTACATATATCCAAATTCCTCAACATCTCTTATTCTACTGTGAAATGATGGTAGAAATAGAGGAAAAGACCGGAGGATGATGAAACGGTGTAAATAAAAGAAAATGTTGGATGATTTTGTAATTATCTGATAATAGGATTACAGCCACATGTTTTCGGCGTTAATCCAGATGTGGTTCACCCGCTTCGGCGCAAAGAGACCGCAGGAGACGTGCGGAACGCACCCAGGCAAATATGAAGAGCAGGGTGAAGAGAACGCCAAAATGATGCACATACAAAGCCATGTACTAGTAAAACGTACTCAGTTTGGAGGGCCCTAATGACTATCGAGGGGCCTCTGTAGAGACTTTATCGACGCCCCAATGAGTATTTGAGAGTACTTAAAAAAAAGTAGAGAGCCTTGTTTCATTTAACTTTAAGGTTTTGTACTACAAGTGCGAAAGCGAAGCTTTTTGTCAAATATCAAGCCGAGTGAAGTAATGTTAATATCGCACTGCAAAGCAGCACTTGGGCTATTGGCGACGGAGCTCGAAATTTCAAACTTCGGTCAAGTGACGAGGATGACACCTGAGCTGGTACTCCCTCTCCAAACTACCATACCACGGTCGAGGTCTTTGAGCTCGACAGGAGAGACTTACGAACACCATTTTGAAATGGTGAAAGGAATCTATTGAAATTCAACATAATATAATAGTCCTTCACTAATAATACGCTAAATGGACAGTAAAAGCAGAGCATTAAGGCGAATGAGTGAGTTATATTAACGTCACACTATAAAGCTGCATGAGGGCTATTAGCAACAGACCTCGTAATTTTGAACCATGGTCAAGGGACCAGTGACGTGGATGATATTATACAAGTACCACACTTTTACAACGATTCTTTTGGTTTTGTTTCTTGACTTTCCTAGAAAATGACTGTTTTTTAAAACAAGAACAAATTTTCTTGGGTACTGCATCGCTGAAACCTCCCTCCTTTGTTCTGCACCTTTTTAGACTCCGAAAAAAGCGAAGTTCCAAAATGGATTTTGGATAATGTTGAAATATTGAGGATGTTTCAGGAATGAAACTTATCTGTGGGTGGATATATATATGTAATGGACGAGAAGGCTCCAGCGAAAGTACCCAAAAGAATCATATATTCAGTTATATTTTCTTGGGTCTAGAATGTCGTTCAATCGGCCAGAAAAAACTTCTCCATTGCGTTTGCGAGAGATCGCAGAAGTTGTGATAGTGAAAGAAACTACCAAAGGGAAGTGATCGCCACCCAATGTGTCACCCAGGTCGTCAAAAGACAAATCTTAAATGTATCCCATAGAGCGTTGCAAAGAAGGTTGAGATTGTTTACTAAGAATTTTATATCTTCACACTTTCTACAGAATCCACAGCAACACCGCTGGTTGATTATAATTATGTTTTAGCGGTGCTAACTGATTTGGAAACACATGTCAGTTTATCCCTAAAACTTGTATCGTTTCTTGTGATTGAGAAGATTTGAGAACGCTGAGTTGCTTAAATAGTTTATTTTTGGACTTGTTCTCTACAGAAAATGTCTTTAAGTGTACTACATTTGATGTAAGTGTTGAGGGATGTATATTTCATTTTTTCCGTGAGTGGTAGAATGGTGACAAAATCTGTTTTGATCCGCATTGAGCAAGAAGTTGGTTTTTACGAAGAAGGTGTACAAGTTTTTGGCTCTTGGAGGCAGAATTGTTTCACCTCTACTACAGGTTTTGGGACAATTGAGGTTACAGAACACTTTGAGAAGCTGAACTTTCTCCAAATCCCATTTAAAACATGACTTCACATTTTCTGGATGTTCAACGTTACGATAAACACAATGGAATTATTTTGTATATTGCAAGTGGGTACGGCTTTGGTCCCTGCATGTGTCGATATGTAGTTTGATTGTGCCCAAATCGTTGGTAAGGAAAGCAGCTAAGTGGGATCTGAATGAAAGGTCTGAAATTTTAAGTAATATAACAGGAGAAAAGTCGAGTCAGTAAATTACATATCTCGAGGTGTTCAAAGTGGAATGGAGTTAACTGATATAGGGACGAGCGCAAGTTCAGTTATTGTTTTTGGTCGACTCTTGAGTTGAGCTCCCGTCTCTGTGCATACGAAAAGGTCAAAAGATGGCAGTTTTACTGTCTTAACAGATTCCCAAAGGAATAAAAAAAAAAAAATCAAAACTGGTTTTAGGTATAGAAATGTTTGGGTTGCCAAGTGGAAAGATGCTGTGTCATTCACAATTGTAATGATTACACTTCTCTAGATGACAGGAAACAACACATTTCTTTCCAAAATCTTGAAGTACATTTGCATTGGTGGGCGAATATATTGCACAACCAACTCCTTGTTGTTTAGGCGTACAGATGACGCAGTAATCCACCTGAATTTGAATTAGACCTGGTCAAAAAATACACTCAAAATTGACACATTCTCCACGCTCGATAGAGCGAAAAAATCAAAAGGGGCGCTATGATCCATGTCTTAACTTCACCATTCAGACAAGAGAGTAAATTGTAACATTTATCCTTTAACTTAATTGTAAATAAATTTAAATAATTGAGTGAGTGAATATTAACGTCCCACTGTTCAGCTACACGAGGGCTTTACTTAAATAATTGATATGGAGTCTTTATTTATGAAACCTAGAGTTGTATGAGTTTAGTAGAAATTTTAAAAAGATTTCAATTATAATAATAATCTAATCTCGCGAGCACCGTATCAATAGTAAAACAAAAAACCATATTTCAAATTGCTATAACAGAAAGGGATTGAGAATTATTGTAGAATGAAAAGGAGAAAGATCTCTCAGGAGAACCAGGAGCATGACTTCCCGTGCCACCAGAGATCTTGAAAAAAAAAAAAGATCCTTAACCTAAAGAAAATGTGCTTCTTAACGATAATGGATTTTCCACTATGTGGCAATTTATATAGGCGCGTCTGTTAAAAATAATGTCACTACAACGTGAAAGGTTCCTACACATTTGCATCAAACTCGGATCATTCGGATACTGGCCCGTTCTTTCACTTTTTAGCATAGTTTCGCGAATACGGCTTGCTGATTGCATTGTCAGTAAGTTAATACTGCATTTCTGCTGTACCCACATTTTTAGTATGTCGCTTTTATTCTAGTGATGTATCATTATTCGTATTAAATTGATATATGGAAACTGTTAAAAAAGCTTTTAAGTGCTTACGTAAAATTTCAATACAATTAAAAAATAATAAATAACAATGGTTTCATTAAAAGAGATCTGATTATTTTTTTTAACATTTAATCTATCGATGAAAAAGTATGCTTCATCTTTTCAAAATATTATCAGAATCAGTAATTCTTTTCATAATATAATTTAGTGATCAGTCTTGTCCACATTACATTGATGTTAACCTTGTTTTTTGCTTTCAAGAGTTAAGATAATTTATTTATTTTCTACATAGTTTCCCTTAATCTTAAAATTAACCAACCAATATTAGAAATTTTACTGCCTTATTTAATAATTGTGGGGGGAAAACATCAACTGGGAACCCAAGGCCTAAATAAATAAACGATCATTAACATGATTCTCACAATAATTTACCACCATATCCTCATGTACAACAATTTTGCGAACTCTTTATTTCACTACGATAGGTAGTAGAATGCTGCAGCAATTCTTACACTCATGATCATAAATTAAGGATAATTCAGAATCACACGAGAATAGAACTCTAGAGCAAAAATTTCCCATGTAGAATTATCATACACATTTTTAAGAATATACAAATTATAAGAAGCCACCAGATGACGCCGATTGTACGTCACAATGACGAGAGTGTAAGAGAGGGATAGATAAGGAATGGTGGGAGAGGGGTGCCAGGAGCGAAGAATTTGTGTTTACGGATGACAACGCCCGTCCTCACCGCGAGCGAACATCGTACACAAATACCTTCTAACTGAGGATATCTGAGAGAATGGCCAACATTCTCTCCTATCTTGAATCCGGTAGAGCATGTGTGGGAAATTCTTGCCGACAAGTTACAGCCCGTCACCTACCTCTTATTTGTGCATTAGAAACTTCGGAGATCATTACTTGTGTTAAGTGTAGTAATCTTCCCCAAGATCAGCTTGATAATTTGATACTCAGCATGCCCAGGCGTAGTATGGACTGTATTTTATCGTATGGGATAAAATACAGTCCATACACATGGGATCGTATACAATATATAAACCATCATATCAACCATGTAATATTAAGTTTTTGCAAAGAGGGTATTTTTTTTAAAAAATAATTACTCCACGGAGTAAAAATCCTAGTTTTTATGAATGGTATCATACATGCACCATCTTTTTTCTTTATCTTTTGTTTGATAAATAGGCTTTTTATGAATAAGTCACATTTGTTTCGTTTCTGAACCATTATTTGCCGGAGCCGGCATTATCCTTAATTCATGGGCATGAGCGTATTTCTTGGCACTCCATACAAATTCTATCGAATTAAAAAAATTGTCACTTAAAGAGTAATTTCAGTGTATTTTTTTGAAACCATATCAATTCCATTGAATGAGAGTTATATTTATGTCAATATGGTCAAGTGACGAGGACGACCCCTGAGCGGGCACTCCCTTCTCTCAACTTTCACACCACACGAACGTTTGAGCCTCGACATATTTAACGTGCATTGGCCCCCTCTACACGGCGGGTCGTTAACGGTAGGCTGGAACTCATGACATGCTAGCCCCGAGTCTGACCTTGAGCACCAGACTACCGCGACCACATCAATTTTATTGAATTGACAAAATACTCCCCATTAAGTTCCACAGAGTACTCTTTTGGCACAGCACACATACCAATTCTATTAAATTAACAAGATACCGGTAGATTCAAAAATAATGAGACCATTTTCAGAGTATCATAAATTTTTATTGATTAAAGTTATTTACATGAAATTTTCTATGTGGCTTCCTTTAGTATAGTACTTTTTACGTAAACGTTTAGCCGAGCCAAAAAAGCTTTCTCGAACATTTTGGAGGTATTTTTCTATTTTCCTCTTTTATTGCTTTTTGAAGCCCGAAGTGTTCTTTAATTGGGTTTTTTTAAAGTATATCCATAAAAAATTTCCGAAAGCGCACATTTGCGGTAATGGTAGCCATTTCTCAGAAGGAAGATTATTATGATTTTTTTTAATCTTTCAGCCATTTTATAGTTGATTTTGCAGTATGATATGGTGCAGATTCTTAGTAAAAGAAAATTTTTTTTTCGAAGGTAAAGACGCTTACTTTCTTTGATCATGAGCTTCAAAATTTTTTACTGATAGTATGTAGCATCAATTTTAGCCTTTGGTTCAACAAAAAAAAAAAAAAAAATGGTTTTGTTAAGCCTTGAGAGGACATTCCCATCTATACCATAACAACTGACGGCTAATTTACTTTTTCCAAAACAGCTGTGTCTTTGCAATGCTTTTCACGTGAAATATATTGCATCTTCGTTTCGCCAGTCGTGGATGATAGATGAAAATGCCTCAGTCGAATTTATTCATGTTTTGTATCTACCTTTGTGTAACATTAAATATAGAGGCCAAGAGCCTTTTCGACGTTTTTCTACGGTTTTTGCAGACGTTTGATGACAAACTGGATTATTGACCTTTTTATAGACAATTTTCTTTATCTGACGATAAATTGTCAATTACGATACCTGTAGGTTCTTTGCCAAAGTTCTTTGAGGCAGAGGATTTTCTACAGCGATACTTTTATTCAACTTTTTTTCTTCATTTAGGACTTCCTTTCGTTCACATTTTTTCCCTGGAGCTTTTGATTGGGAGACAAATTTTATTTCTTTTCAAAGTTTAGACAGTAATACATTAGAAAAATGTGCTAATTATAATGCTTTATTTGTAACAGAATTTGAGAAACTATCCTTCAAAAACTTTAAAATTTCGTTTCAGGTTTGAGGATGTAGTTATATGCTATTAAAATTGGTCACACTAATTTTAAATCAACCGGTAGTCACAATTGCAGTGAATGAGTGACTGAGTTTGTCACCACATAATCAGAATTTATCGAGCATTTTAAGCAATTAGCCAGTAATGGTATCGTATAAAATATATCAATTTAATATAAAATGATTAGTACTGATGAGACAGTATTTAACTGGTTAATGATAGAAAGATGGAGATATTGAAGACATTCACATTAAAAGATGAGATGAAATGGATTTTTGTCTTATGAAATTACAGCAGGAATTTTAAGCTTTAAATGGATTTATTTTTCAATAAGATCATACAGCTAATTATTGATAATCCTTTCTCTGAATAACATATCTGACTACTGAAACACATAGGCAATTGTTTTAAGAAAGTTTGGTCTTGCAAAGTAATTATTTTAATTCTATGTAACGTATTGGGATTAGCTGTTTAAAATAAATATTTTAAACCAAAAGCCAAGGAATAAAAAAAAACTATTTCTACAGCAGTAATTTTGAACCAAAGAAAAAATATGAAAACTGACAATTTTTTTTATTATAGTTTCGATTTCAGGCAAATTTTGTAACGCAACACTAAGAAAGCCATTTGAATCGAAAGCTAGTGCCTCCCCCCATGTGCTTCAGCTATATATACAGGATGAACACAAATGGTGGACTGGATTTTAAAAAATCATATTTTCGAAACTACCGCATATATTACAATAAGTGAAACATGAATGTAAAGAGAAACGTACCAAGTCCCCCCCCCCCACTAATGGTCAACAGTACATTCAAGATCGCTGTGATCGAAATCCAAACATGGCGACAATGACAGAGAAGAGTTTTTGCATATTGGAGTGAGTATATACGGTTCTTTTCAGTTATTTCGGTGCAGCGAGCATTTAGAATTCGCTACCGACAAGAAGCACTATACAACAAGAGCATTCTGCGAGGGTATCATCAAGAAAACAGGTTGCTTGTGTAAAAAGAAAAGCAGAAGCCGGCCATGCATCTCGGAAGCAATGGAGAGGGCGCGGCAATTTTCTTTGAAGTCCACTGAAGTCTACGAGAGTTGCTGCCTGTGAACGTAGAGCGAGTGAGTGAATGTTGGGTTTTATGGCACAAGAGCCAATTTTGTCTATGCTGCGCCAAACATTTGTTAAAATATTAAAAAATACAGGATAAAATATCTAAAAATACTGACAATACAGTTTCAATAAAAGTTGAAATTTCCAATCACAAAAATTGTTTTCAAATGGTAAAAGCAAGCAAATTTTGGTGGGGAATTTCCCCCAGCAAGTCAGGCAAGACCTAAAAGATATCTTAAAAACTGACAAATGAAAGAAAAGGGAAGCTAAAAATTACAATCTAGGTTTTATAAAAAAAGTTAATTTCTACTGTTTCTGTAACGAGTCGGTGTTAACTTGTGCGAATATTTCCAATGATCTTCCACCAAGACACATTCAGACGGATCGTACTTAATCATTTCCTCGTCTGATGAATCCTGTTGAGGTGTACTTTCCATGTGGTGCCATTTTTATTTATATTTTTACTTCATTTAGTTTTTTGAGAATTTTTTTCTGGAATGAGTTTTTGAAATTTGTTTCGAATCCCGTATTGTAGATGCAGAGGTGGGTTCAATAGGGGAATTGGATGGGGAAGCGGATATGACTGATGAAGATTCAATGGGGTGAACATAATTATTAGCGGTGGAAAGTACGGCATTAGACACAGGAATTGAAGATGTGGAAAGTAAGAGATGTGCTTGAGTGGAATACGATGTGGAGACAATAGGAATAGATGCAGATATATTTTGTTTTGAGAGGGATGAAGTGGTTGTGAAATAATTGTAAAGGTGGACATACTATTTTCGTTATATTTTCATCTGTTTGTGTGCAATTGCTTACAGCTAAGAATTTGGCAGCCTGAGCGTAGGTTTGGGATAACTGTGGGGCTATTAATTCTCGGGTTTCTACATGATGTATTTTTTTTAGTTTTAACTGTTTGGATTTCTTTTTCTATTTTTCATTTTGGACATAGTTTAGAGTTGGCGGGATGAGTTTGTGAACAATTAACGCATCTCTGTTCTAGATTGCAATCTGAGGAGGCATGCCTAACAGATGCATATCTAGAGCATGTTAATTGTCCACGGCAGGCAGTTTGTGAGTGTCCGAACCTTTAACACCTAAAACAGCGCAAATGATTCGGAATATAAGGGCGGAGTTTACAGTTTAAATAACCAGCTTTCACATAGTTTTGGGTAGTGTGGTGCAACTGAAAGTTAAAACTAAATGTTTAGTCGGTATAACTGCTGCATCTTTTTTTATGATTCTTCTGACCTGAATAACACCCTGATCAGATAATCCATCGAGAATTTTTGATTCAGGGGTGGTCAACAGGTCAGGTTCAGATGACACCTCGGCAAGTATTGAGCAATTTATGAGGACTTATTGTTACGGGTGAACCCAGAAAAGTTTTCGCGAGGAGAAAGGACTTTGTTTATAGAGCAGACAGTTTCAATAAGCAGATCCCCGGAACGCAAATGTTTAACGGTTTTTGTTTCTCCACCTATTCCAACAAGAGCTTTTTGAACAGCAAATGGAGGTTTTTTGGACATTTCGTTATTTGACAATGGAATCAATAAAAATCTTACATACGCAGCAATATTGTCTAAGTTAAAAGTGGGGAAAACAAGGCCTTTACCCAGGCACTGATGACTTGGATCCATAAGCGTGAACAGAACTTCATTATGACGTGCCACCACCGAGTCCAACAAAGGAGGCAGTGTGCAGGTTATCAGGCAAAAACCAGGCACGGCGCTTACCTGGAGTACACCCAGAATATAGTGCTACAGTATCAGGGCGAGGATCCAACGTGTAAACCAGACACCCTTATCCGCAGGACTAACTCTACAGCAATGTCTCTCCGGGGACATCGAAGAGACTTATCAGCCGATTGACAAGAGAGGGCCTCCTGCCTCCCCGTCTACAGCGAAACGTAGGTCAAAGGGCACGCAAAAGGTATCCCTAGGACAACATTTTCATCCTTACGGGACGCCACACACGGCAAACATGCGGTTTGGGAAACCAACGGTGTTAGTAAGAAATGTATAACAAATAAGCAATACAAAAATTATATAAAAATGAAACTAATTTAACTCAATACAAAAAGAAAACCAATATATGTTATTAATAACAGATAAGTAATCTAATTAAATAAATACATATTAATTTTATACAAGTAAATTTTTTAAGCTACGGTCTAGACGTGAAAAGAAAAGGGAAAATTGAATGACAAGAGAGTCGAGAAAATAAAGATGGATCACTAGGGTATCGTGTTCGTGACACCAGTGTTCAACAAAGATAGTAAACCCCTTGGGAAAAGGAAAAGATCACTAGGGCACCTCGGGATTGTGACACCCGTACTAGCCTAAAGAAGATGAGCCCCCCCCCCCAGGGCCTGTGAACTTAGAACACCCTAGAAAACAGTATGGAAAATTTTATGACAAAATTAAATTTCGCGCCGTATGATTTGCAAGTGACAAAAAAATAACAGAGGACTATAAGCAAGCATTTGTGCAGCATTACAAACCATTGATAGAGTGAGCTTCATAATGTATGGAGCGAACTGGATTACAGATTGAACGCATGCTGTGTAACAAGAGGGTCACACATTGAACATTTGCAACAGAAAAAAAACCTGGTATATTTCTCTTTACATTTATGTATCACCTTTTGTAATATGTGCAGTAGTTTCGGTAATATATATGATTTTTTAAAATCGGGTCCACCATTGGTACTCACCCTGTATGTTAATTTAATCAACATACTTAAAAGTGTTATTTTTTCCCTACTTCATAAACAAGAAGGTTTTTGTATTTTCTTTTTATACTAAAATAAAAGAACGATTTTGTACAAATTTGGAAAACCCACTTCTTAATCTCAAATGGTGGATTCGAATCTGCTGATTTAACAGACAGATGAGAAGTAAATACTATACATGTGCAATAAAACTAAGCATATTTTTAAACCAATGTTGACAAAGTCTTTTAATGCTTTGGACACAAAAGTTAAAAAAAAGTTTAATTACATTATTTCATGTGTACCCCACAAATTTGTTATCAAACTTAATACACTAATAGTTTTTAAAAGTTAATAGCTTCAAACTTAAATCATAAGAGTAAAAGAGCAATAGGAAAATTAAATTTGTTAAAAAAGTAGAAGGGAAAAAATCTAGAAAACAAATACTTTTTTATCCACACTACTACCTAAAGATACTTTTTTCATGATCATGTCTATTTTAAGTATCTCATCTACATATATCATTCATTGTATACACATACATATTAAAAATAAATAAATAATGGCTATTACTTATAAGATGCGACCAAGTGAATATTAGAAATTTTGAAAGAAAATATTACTTACACAACATACTTTATGAAATGAATTCAAATATAAAGCTTATTTTCATAAATTTTACCTAGATTTTTTTTAAACATTAAAAAGAACTTTTTCTCAAACCTGTTGAATTATCTATCAGGCTAAAGTCAAAGGTTTTTTACATTAAAAATTATATTTGAGAAAAAAATTAAGAATTTTAATATAGTTTAAATCTTTGTTTAAAATCTTTATATAATATCAAATACAACAATACAACTGATTAAGAAAGATTAAATTAAAAATCTTCAATTCACAAAACTGATTTATAGACATAAAAAAAATATTCAAGAATTAATGTGACATGTTTAAAACACTTAGATATAACTTATATTTCGATATATAATTTAAACATTTGTGGCATGTTACAAATTATGTCCAATAATTAGAATCCAAATTTAAATGGTTCCAATATTATTTTGTTTCTGGGAAAAAACAAATGTACTTGAAACATACAAGTTATGAGAGGAAATATTGAGATTTTGAAATCTGAAAAAACTATACAATTTATTATTAGCTGTTCTAAAGAAGTAAAAAACTTAAAGTTCAAGTCTCTTCAGCTACTTAAAGGAATTTAAGAAAATTTATATTAAAAAGTGTCTTGGAAATAAAATAAAGGGTTTACTAAAAAAGATATAAAATTTATAAAACATGATATCTGATATTCCCTTTCTAGATTTCAGAAATGATACAATTTTATTCTTATACATCACAGATCTAAATACACTGCATTGTCTTCCATCATGAAAAACAATAACGAAATTGATAACAAAATTTGGAAAATGCTAAATGGTTAAATTATAACGTTATCCAAGAATTAGTTGATATAGTGGGTTAAATGTCAATTTAATATTTGGTTGCTAGACGCATATGATTTTTTATAATTTATGGTGTATTTATTAAAAGTAGCACAGCAACAATTTCTAAGATTATATTTACTCCCATAAAAATGTTTTTAAATTTAAAAATTGACAAACATATTTAAAGAATCTTGAAGTTATAATGGTGCAAATTCATAGATAATGAAAATTGAACATTTCATTCAAATTAAAAGAATTTGAGTATTCATTGTTTCAGAAAATGCATCTGGATAAACAAAGGGACAATTTACAAAAAGAACAGGTACTCAAAAAATGTCCAAGACTTCAAAGAATAAAAAAATATCAGGATTTCAATTTTTTTAATGCTACATATTAGAGGAAAAGAAATGCATGTGAGAATATTTCTCAAAAATAATATGGTACATACAAATAAAGGAATGTAATCGGTTAAGGCCAAAAATATTGCCCACAAATAATAGTTAAAACAGTTGGAATGGTTAAACCATGTAACCATATCATAAATAAATTTATTCAACTGTTTTCAAAGATAAATAATTATTTCATGATTCACAACATCAAAGAATGGTTTCATGGAAAAAATAATTCCAGTTTACTTGATATATTATTCAAGAAAAATTTTACAAGCCAAAATAAGTCTCGGAAAAAAACTTATAATTTATACGTAAGGTCGATGAGTTCATGGCCATACTATGCTGAAAACACTGGTTCTTGTCTAATGAAGCCAAGTGGTAGTGTATTACCCTTCCATGCCACAGGTCCGGGGTTTAAATCCCGAGTAGGGCAAGCTTGATTCAGTCTTTCATACCTTCAGTGGGTCGATAAATGAGTACCAAGCTTCCTTGGGAACTAAACACTTGGGGTTTTGCATCAAACTGACTGGAACATCTGCTCAGGCAACTCAGTGCCCAAGGTCATGAAAACTGAGATGGGTACAGTACGTGTTGGCTCTCTATGGGCTGTTATGTGACTGAGTTTGGTTTCGGGTCAATGAACTAAATAAATGTGCAACAGTTGTTCCATGCTTAGCAAATATTTAGATAGATTTTGTATTTTCTTTCTATATATTCATTTTGTATAATCACAATATCCCCGATACATGTACATATAAAAAATCACATTAAAAGGATAAAAAAATCCTTACAGTGAAAATGTACCAAAGTTACTGCAGAGTAATTAATAGAATATTTAGACAATTTTTAATCTAACTTTGATCTGTTATGTATAATATTTTATTATGACTTGAAAACAAACAAACAAGAAAAAAAGTTAAAATGAAACATTAAATTAACAGTTGTGCACTAAATTTAATTAAAATTTAGAACAACAAAGCTTAGTAAAACATGAAGTAAACAAAGGAAATATATATTAGAGGTGTCAAAGGAATATATATAAATTAACACAAACATATACAACCAATACTGTACTTAAAATATTAGCACTATTAAAGCCATAAACAAGCTTTGATGTTTACACAACAATGCCCATTAAAAGGATTAGATTCATCATAGGAGAGAATGTTTCAGTTAAAATTTGAGCTTTGTTTACACAGTAGATCTTTACCCATTAAATAAGTTCTTTATAAATAAGTAAAAATAATTTTAAAAAAATAAAATTTTTGGTTGAATTGTCGAATTGGCCACTTATCCTGCTATGTGTTTTCTTGCCAAATCGGGTAACCCTTTTGATTTTTGAACCAGTGAGGGAGAAGGGTTGCATTGTGGTAGGGTTGCTGCCCCCCCCCAAAACACAACACGCAAAAATGCGCCAAATTAGCGATTTTTCAAAATTTAACAGACCAGTGGCTGATTTGACAATTTCACCCAATTTTTTAATGGCTACATTTTTTTATAGCAACCCTATAATATGCTATGGTAAATATATTTTTTTTTGTTTCAAATCAATCAAATTCAAGCCAAAAATTGTTGAATATTAACTGTAATGTTATACATATTTAAAATATGAAAAAAAAAAATCTAAAAATCTATGCTGTCCAAACATTTATAAATATAATTTTCCATCTACCCATCAGATAATGCTCCATATCAAAGTCCAAGTCCACAGACACACTCAAAATCTCAGGTTACAGGAAAACACATGTTCAACAGATTTAGTTTGATCATGAAATTTGCACACCCTACAGACTACAACAAATACTAGAAAAGATAGTTGATATTTTTTAGCAAATTAAACTAGTACATGTAAAGCTATGGAGAGAGATGGAAAACCACAAATTTTGTTAATTAAAATATCATGGAAACCCATAGCTTCATATATACACACACAAATATCAACTAATAAAATGTTGTATATACATATATATGTTGTATAATCATATATACATATGTATGTACAAGGGGTGATCAAATGAAAAGGTACGAAACGACATAAAAATAAAACAGTTAAATATTTGCATATTCCGCCAAGGGAGAATGTAGCGAGACATCTCGGGATGCCATTGGAGACTGACTGGGATCGGATCATGCACAGGAGAGAGCAAAGGCTCTTATAAAAAGCGGCGTCCAAATGATGCGGCAGTACGTATGAGGACAGGATGGCGTTCGCGTTGCAAAATTCGACGATTGAGGAGCAGCGAAGTGTTATCCGATTTCTGACAGCGGAAGGTGAGAAACCGGCAGCTATTCATCGGAGGATGGTGACCGTTTACGGGGAGGAATGTGTCTCTGACAAGTCTGTCAAAAAATTGAGTGCGAGTTTTCGTGCAGGCCGTGAGAGTGTGGGTGATGACCAGAGACCATGCCAGGCATACACTGTCATTACATCGACAGCGATCTCATCGACAAGGTAGACAACCTAGTGAGAAGTGATTGGCGTGTCACATTGCGAATGTTGGCGCTGAAGGTGGATGTCAGCTATGGAACCGTGTAGACAATTGTTTACGACAGGTTGCGATTTCGGAAGGTGTGTACCACTTCGGTTCCGAAGCAGCTTACCGACAAGCAAAAGAAACTGCGTATGGGACTAGCACTGCAACATCTGTTTCAGTATCATAAAGACCCCGTTTTCATGAAGCGGATCGTCACAGGTGATGAGACCTGGTGCCATCACTACGAGCCAGAGACAAAGCGGGACAGCATGCAGTGGAAGCATGCGTCGTCACCTCCCCCTAAAAAGTTCAGAACCGTGAAGTCAGCAGGCATGGTATTGCTCACTGTCTTTTTCGACATTCAAGGTCCGCAACTTAGGAAATTACTCGAGCACAGAAAAAGCATTAACTCTGATGTGTACTGTGAGACACTCCGACGCCTACGCAGGTCCATCAAGAACAAAAGACCGGGGCTGCTCACGGAGGGTGTGGTTCTGCTCCATGATAACGCGCGTCCACACGTCTCCAGAGTCACACAAATGGAACTGGACAAGTTCCAATGGGAGACGTTGGACCATCCGTCCTACAGTCCGGACATGTCACCCTGCGATTTCCATGTGTTTGGTCCACTGAAGAAACACCTGAAAGGAAAGCGCTTCAACTCGGACGATGTACTCAAGGACACTGTGAAGGACTGGGTCTCGTCACAGCCACAGGAATTCTGGGAACAAGGAATCCTGCGGCTTGTTCATCAGTGGGATCGTTGTGCTCAGGCCTATGGTGTATATTTTGAATAAAGTCTATATTTGTACCCACCGTGTCGTTTCGTACCTTTTCATTTGATCACCCCTTGTATATATGATTTTCTTTGTGTTGTGGTTTTTACAATAAAGTAAGAATACTTTTTGATACTCTGTTTATATGGCAAATTACATTTTTTACAAATTACTTTTTTAGTACTAGACAACTTTAAGAGATAAGTATGGGCCTTAAAACTTACCCTGCTATCTGAACCCAAGCTTAAGAGTCTTTGAACATATCAATGCGTCTACTTTACCGAATCCTATACTTTCTTGCTCATTGTTTTGCTTCAAGTTATATTAATAGTAATTTAGTATATTATTATTAACGATTATAAAATTTATATAATGGAAGTGAATAAATGTATAATACATAAATACAATATGATCACTCAATAATGCATGAAGGTATATTTCTTATATTATTCAAGAAATCTAGAGAAATTATAAAAGAATTAATATATAATCTGTTTATATATAAATTGTCTGATTTTAAAAATATTTTAATTTACATATTAAGTATGTGTGTTAAAGTAGCTGACTTTTGTTTTCATCTCGGATGTCAGTTACATCGTTTATCACTTCTGCAATGTGAACATGGAAGAATTTTTTTCTAGAAAAATATCCTACTAGTCTAGGTAGATTGCATGCATTATTCCAGATAAGATCCCCAAAGATGATTAATATATTTAGTACAAGTCAACTTGTGTGTCACTGAAATGATTTCGTTATCATTTTAAGAATCCATACGAAACATCACTCATTTTTATTTAAGAGTTAAATCACAGTAACATGTTTAACTTATCTTTAAAAAATTAAAAATAAATTAACACATTCACATTAAGTCTTTAGGTTCTTTTTATAGTAATAGTTTTTCTAATTGGCTTTACAGACTGAAGCACATATATGATAAAGTTTCCAAAGAATATAATTAAGTTGTTATATTATAGCTAAAAATAAGCTTCATACACATTAAAAACTATTGTTTTCATAAAAACAAATTTCTTTCGTTTTTAATTCCATAAAAAATCTTAAATCCATAATTTCTATGAATTTATTCTACCCGAGTTTGAAAATGATTTTGATCACATTTCATACCTTTTTGTGACTTACAATATCATTTTATCATAAAATAAACCATTATTTCTACATAACATTTGAAAAACAGCATAAAACTCAAAATTTAACAACTGAAAAAGTATCAAACATTGGACTCAGTGATGCAAAATTAATATATCTGATGAGTTTTTGATAGAAACAGTAATCAACAAAGGAAGCATGTTTTAAATCACTCAATACTAAATGAATGCATTGCTTTATGTAAGTTAATAAATGGTGATCAATTTCTCTCAACAAGAACAGAAATCCCCTCCTTCGCTTATTGAAAAACTATTAAAAATTCACAATTAGTATAATGGAATGAAATTTCGTTTTACGAAAACAAACGACAATTTTGAAAAGTATGACAGATAAAAAGTGATTCATAGTTGTAATAAGGGATAGAGTAATCACAAATAAAAATTATGAATACTTCTCTGAAACCTGTCATTTTATACAATACTATCTCAAAAGTTCATCACATAAAAAGGAAATCACATAAGATAAACAGTATTTTAAATTTAATTAACTATCGAATCAAACTGTTACTATCAATCTAAGAATTAACAATCTTACGGTTCCTGTTATTCAAATGACGTTAAAACGTGCAACTCATTTCATGACAAGCATATGTTTTACGTAATTGTCATTGTATTTTACGAGATTTTAACAGCCAAATCATAGAAATTTTCTCACTTAAAAATTTCTTAAGGTATTTTTCTTTAAATAGGCTTAATATTAAGAGATTATGCATGAATAAGCAAACCAAAACAAACCTGAGTCAGGTTAGAATTGTCCTCCGACATCGTTGTTTCCATTTGAAGAGCAAAAAAGGTCTTTGAAGCTTCTTAGAAATTAAAGACAAGCTTTTTGAGTTACAAAAAAAATAAAAGTTGTAACTAAATACTAAAAAAAGGAGAAATATTGTATACAAAAAAACGCTTTCCCCTCTAACACTCTCCACCAACTCTTGTCGCACTATACACTGAGAGAAGCTTCTATTCAGTACATTTTATTGTGAAAAATGTTTTGTTTTTTGACCAAGGATATGTATGAAATACGAGAAACGTTGCCGGTTATGACGTCACGGATTTGTGGATTTCTCAATTTCATGGCAACAAAACAAATTTGATACATATATATATATATATATATATATATATATATATATATAGTTGGGTTTTTTTCTCTAATTAAAATAGCATTAGTGGCGTAACGGAGAATACTAGGCCCTCCCTGAAAAGTTGGGTTTTGGGCTTTCAAAGGATTGAAGACGACGTAATAACATAGCCTTTGGGGTCCCAGAGTCTTGGCTCCCTCGCGATGCGGAGGTTTCGGGGGTTCATGTTACGCCAATGAAATGCATTATAGAAAAATTAAAAAGGTTAGCATTTTGCTTTACACTAACTCAGCATTTCGGAATAGAAAAATTATAGCACTCGGAATAGTAAGAAATTATACCAATTTCATAGAGCACCCCACGTTTTTACCCTTATAATATTAGTGTTCTCGTTAATCATTTTATTTTTATATTAAGAATAATTTTTTTTGCTTTTTAGTTCACTATAAAAGCGTGTTTTTGAAGTGAAACTTCTTTGTCGACGGGAGTGAATGGGGAATTTACAGAAGTGGATCGAGACAGCACTTTTGCACCCTCAAATTTTTTTTAATACAATGCTAGCGCCATGTGTTGTCCAAAATATTATTTATTTTTCTGAATACATCTCATGATTATCTTCCAAACCTCAGTTTAATCTGTAATTAATTTAGAAAATGAAAAATAATTTATTGTATAAAAAATAAATATGACTGAAAAAGCCAAATATATTGGATTTTGTAATTTTCATTAAAATATCTACACTTTTGCTTTGTGTTAAAAAAATTTAAGCATAAAATTTTTGAAAAATAACCTAAATTTTTATATAACATGTAAATTAATTCAATTAGATTTAAATTCTATTCTTTTTTCAAAAGAATTAAGTAACATGTCAATTTATCAAGTAGTTTTTTAAAAGTACCTTTTAAGAGTAACTTTCTCAATATAATATAATGTACATGTATTAATATTATATTAATACAACATTTGAGCTATTTTTTTCAACACACATATTACAATATATTGAAATCAAATATAATCACCGGGATATCATATTTTAATTGCATATTTATGCCAATAATTAAATGATTAAGCTGAGAGTAATCTTGTGGTAACAAATGCTATCAATATTTTGCAAAATTTTATGTCGAATTGAAAAAATTATTTTCAGTCATGTAAAATTAAAGTAGTAACTGATAAAAGAACAAGTAATAGTTAACTAATTAAAATAAAAAGAAATATAATCAAACAATTAATAAAATAAAGCAAAAAATAACAAGAAATCAAAAGTAAAAACTATCTAAAATGTAAATAAAATGCGATAAGAACTTCAACAAAAATCATTCGACTAATACATCAATGCAAAAATAGTATAGGACTATTAAATTATTTTAGTTCCCATATTATATAACAGATGGCGAAAGCATTGTATTAAAAAAAACTATCAGGGTGAAAAAGCGCTGTCTCGATCCACTCCTGAATTTACCCCGTTTTGCGTAATAGTGAAAAAGCGAACGGAAGTAGCTATTCCCCCCCTCCCTCCCTCCGAAACGTCGCCATGGTGAGGAGATAGCTGAGGGGGGGGGTACACCACGTGACTTGCGTCATAACCGTGAAAAAGTTGGACGATTGTTAAGGGGGAATTGTGCATCAAAAGTATATCTTGCTGCTATGGACGAAAGGCGCTTAGGTATTGGTGACATTTAGTTGGTATCCTTGCTACTCTCGTAACGAACACGCGTGGCGTATTTTCGTAGTTTTTATGTAATAAACGTGCCATTTTTAACGAATTAACACATCCAAAATATTACCATTATAGGGCTCTTCCCGTTTCGGGAGTGTCTGGGGCATTGTGTATATGTCACTAACGTTCGCGCCAGAATCGATACGGATAGTGTCTTGCAAGCAAACACAGTGACTTCTGTTAGTGATGCATTAAGTTTATATTATTAATTTTTATTTCCATTGAATCGAAATAAATTCTGGTCAGATAGCCTAGAACAAATGCAAAAAGAGGAAAAGAGTTTCGTGAAAAAAAAAAAAGCAAAACTAGCAGCAATTCCTGGAGAAAGTCTATATATCAACAAGTAGTTCTGTTGCAGCTTTTATCATCTTTATCCATAAAGTTTTAGTTCTGTACACATCAGAGGCTGCTGCAATCATTGGATCCGATGATGATTAAAAGCCGATTATCTTAACTGGAGACTTTAATGTTAATTTTGCTTCAGAAGAAGCAAAGCCACTCATTGAATTCTTGAAATGGACACTGAATTTGACAATGAATACTGATTCTAGAGAAGGAAAAACAATGTACAGAACCACGATTGATGCAGTTTTCTCACATTTTCTTTATTAACTACAATCGAGGTTTTTTATATCCTACTTCAGTTACCATACACCTATTGTGTCTTTCTTGGAAAATGCAGATGCAGAAAATTGAATAAAAATATTTTCATACAATAAATGAGAAATTCGACTTTTATTTGATTAAAGTTATCTCAGCAGTTTAATATAATTAGATCTATTCCTGCATTTACGGCCAACATCGCAAAAGAAGTTTCACTTCCATCGCGTGGCTTTCCACGTTCTTTTTTTAGTTTTTTTTAAAAATTATAATTTATCTGAGATTTAGGCCAACCTTTTTTGACATATTTCCCACACATATAACAACACTAATATGTATACACTTCCGTTATAAGGGCTTTTTAAGATACATTCTTTTGAATCCAGAAGAATAGCAACTACTATACGAAGGAGTATAGAGAAGTTTTAATTACTTCTAAAAATAACTGAGGTAGAAACTTGATTTTTATTTCATATCCTTAAGACTGCTTTACATGATCACCATCAAAGTTAAAAAATTTCTTCCAGCGTTTCTCGACCTTTTAAAGACTGTCATTGTAGAACAGTGCACTGCCTTCGAAAGCTATTATTCCCCTTCTGGAATGATGTCCTTCATGTTGTCAAATAATCTTTTACCCCCCCTCCCCTCCCAATGCCTTTTTGAGTTCTGGGAATAAGAAAAAGGTTCGGGGCAAAATCAGAATAATAAGGAAGATGTGGCAAAATTTTAAAGCCTCATCAGTTTGATTGCTTAATTCAACCTAGAGACAGGTGAGCAGAAATATTGTAGGCAAGAAGAGAAACTACATTATTGGTCATATCAAGCCCGTTTTTGATCAAAGCATCACGTAGTTTGTTCAGAAGTGTACAGTAATTAGCACGAGGGATGATCTGGTCCTTCTTCAGGTTGTTTGTTTGTGACGGATCTATATGTGTCCTTCAACTATTCCTCTTGGGAATTCTTTGGTGATATCAAAATTCATCAATCTTCTCCTAAGAAGAAGGTGTGATATGCAAATTAAGTTTACTATGTGAAGTTCTAGTTCCCGAGTTAAGGGAGTTAGTGAGTTAGAAATTGAAGAAGGATAGATAATAGAAATTTGGAAGATTAGAAGGTTAGTAACTAAAGGTGACAAGAGAAATATAAGGGGCAGATTACCATAAGGACAGGAGTAAAGACAGGAATTTATCATTGATAAATTAAATTGATTAGAAGACTGTCTAAGTTCAGGCATTGTCACCTTCATATTACGTTGATATTTAAAGTATTAAAGTGGCTAAGGGACATTAGTTACATATCTACCGTGAAAAGTAATTTTCTTATAAAGTGGTTTATTTAATGTATTCTCCCAAACGCGACTCTTGTACCCTCCCTGTTGACTGACTGGATCATCCTATTTATACTGCTGCATTGAATTGTGTTTGAGTCGATTAAAGTGCTAAATAAAATAATTGGAAATTATAATGTCGAATAATCCTTCACTTCCTTCCACACCTTCAACTGGGTCACAGGGTAGACGGGAAGTAGGGTTATTACATGTTGATTTCCTTATAGTTCCAAAAACAGATTGCATGACCTTCCTTTCAGACTACTGCATCGTATCCATCTTGGGGAGGTGAGTCACTATGAGCCCACTTCTTTCTCATCTCTCTGGATCTTATTGACGGATTAAAAAGTTAATAGGTGACAAAAAATCCTCTTCGTCTTGCTGCAAATATTTCGACATCATTCTTGACAGATCACACGATGTTTGATTAAGAAAAAGTCAATTATATTGGGACTCGGAGTGCTGACACCTTTAATATGTGTGGATCTTCATGAATAACTTTTCACATACTACCATAACCAATATCAGTCTCATTCAGGATCAGTTGGATGGTTGCCCTTTGGTCTAATGGAATAAAGTACTTTATAATGAATTTACCTCCCTGCTATCCTGTGACCAAGCTAAAGATATAGAAGAAACTAAATGATCATACGACATGATGAATTCCAATTACTTTATTTATCACTATAAACAACTCAAACACAAATAACATTATAAATAGGATAGCTATAATCAGTAATAGAACGGGAGAGAGACGAGATTCGCGTTTAGAGAGAAATTGTTCAATAATGCAGCCTTTCCTCTAATATTTTATTTCACTTAGAACTTAAATATTTAACGTCCTCAATACTACTATAATGCTCTAATGATTAACTTAAGATGAAGTGACACAATACCTGACTTTAGGTAGTCTTCCAATCAATATCAATTAGACCTTAACGCCTTTTGGATAGCTTAACTTCTCATTATCTTGTTATCTAAACTTCTGGGTTCTTTATTTTTTTTGTTTACGTATACACTTCACTGCCACAATTCATTTCACTTCTAATCTACTCACAATTCACTAACTCTCCAACTCGCGAATAAAGAATATATATTTTAAACTTAAATTGCATATCACGTTTTCTGCTTTTCGGAGAAGATTGGTTGAAAATGCTGGCCCAAAAGAATTCCCCAGAGGATTAGTGGAAGGACGCGTATAGTTTCGTCACAACTTCACTTCCTTCATAGTGGAGGTCAGTTGACGTTTTTGCGAGGCATAAACTTCGCGGCTAAAGTTAACTCCTGAAATCTCGAAACTCCAGAGATCTGAAATGCTTCTTAGTATATCTAAAATTGGTATTTTATTACTACATGGTGTTATTTCTGTCCTTTGAAACCTCTTCAGGTCGTCTTTGATAACTAATCAAGAGAAAGAGTGAATCGTTTTACTCACAATAAGCTAAAATAAAAATTTTCAAACAGGCATTCTCGAAATAAAAATAGGACATTTCCCTCTACTGATAGTACGAATTATATCTATTCTTATTATCACAATGTATTTAAGGGAAATGAATACAGTGGCGTAAAGTACACCCCCACAACCACCGCATTGCGGAGGGACACTGGACTCTAGGGGGTTCAAAGTTTGACTGATGCTAAGTACATATCATTTGTAAGATCCGGATTGAGGCGCAAAACCTGGCCTTGCAGGGGGCTCTAATATTCTCTGTTACGCCATTGAACGAATGTAAATGTTTTCCTCCATACAATTATAATTTTTAAAACTAAACCCCACTATTATTCCAAAACTAACCGTGGGAAGTAGAATAACTAGTTTCGATTGTTTGGAGAGGGAAGAGTATCGTATTTTACTCTTGCGGTTTGGAGTGAAGGGATTGTGTTATTATAAATTAATTCTATGTATTATTCCTTAATTTTAGTTTGAATTTGTCTGAAAGGAAAGTGAAACTTCAATCTGGTAGTTTTTATAGGAAACGCAAAGCGGGAAAAGATAAACAAAAATAAAAAATACTTTATTCCGTTTTAAAATTTGTTAAAAATGGATCAATATAATCCTCAAAGTTTCAGCTCTGTTCAACGACTGCTTCAACTTCACAAAAAACTTAATAGCAAAAATTTACCCAGATCGCTCTTTTACTTAGGCAGAGAAAATTAACAATCGCTTATTGAAAATCTTTTAGAAAAGGAACTCATTAACTCAATATAAAATCACTTTGAGATATCCACGATATCTCAGAGTTTCCCAAACAGAAAAAAATATTGAAAGGAAATGGTTGGTATATTTATCCAAAGGGCAAACAGTACATTTTGTTGCAAATTATTTGTTATTAGAAGCAGAGGTGGATTAAGCGGTTGGAGGACCATGTGGCCACCAGGGGTCCCAACCTTGATGGGTTTCAGTTATAAATTCAACATGCAACACAGAAAGATCTTTAGCCGATATTGCACCCGCTATGATTTCCACGGAGTTTACTTGAGATAATGCCTTCCCGGGACCACTGTTGCCAAAAATCATGCACAGTGGATACATTCCTACCAAGTCTTTCTGCAATATCGTGGAAATTAAATCTACCTTTTTTTTAACCTAAGAAAACAGAGGAACAAACAAAAAAGTAAAGAAACCGTTGCACGATAGCCTGTCATGGGCATGAAAGGGAGAATAAAGGCGTAACAAAATCCAATACAGACAAAAAGAAGCAAAAAAAAAAATTATGGGGACTTTAATTTTTTGGAATGGTAAGAGTATGGAATGAGGCTACTGGGCAACATTTGGTTACATGTAAATGACAAAAAACTGATTGTTTGGAAATGATAACCGATGTTTAATATGGTATTTGGCCTCCCCGAACTGCCAAGATTGTAAGACCTGTTTAGCATGGATGCTATGAGGCTATCGATCAGCTTCAGGGGAATAATGCTCCACTCTTGATGAAGTCTGATTCTCCTGTTCTCCAAGTAAAAGAAGGCTTTAATCTTGCAACAACACGTCATCCAAGTGAGTCCCAAACACCGTCGTTCGTATTAAGATCAGGAAAATATGTTATCCACTTTATAAGCCGTGTCACGGGGCTATTAGGAATTTTCTAAATAACAAATACTCTTGGGGGAAAAATGATCTTTAAAATGTATTTTATTGAAAATCTTCCTGCAAAAAAAAAAGTGAGTATATGCAAATTAAGTCTTGGTATATAAAGATTAAACTGTCGAGTTAGTGTTTATATAGAGAAAGAGGTTAGACTGCTACGGCTAACAGTGATTGATTAAACGTGAAAAGAAGCGTGGATACTTAGCAGCTGAATATTGTAATATTAAAGTTGACGATTTGTTGAATAGAATTCAAATTAGAGAGATAAGGTCATTAAGAATTAGAAAGTATTGCTTAGACGTTTGTGATCTGTTTATTTATAGACTTCTCATATCTCGTCTGCCTCGTTATTGTAATTCATATTTAGAATTTGGGTGCATCTCTAGAATTGGTTATTAAATTTTATGTTGTTGTTGATACTGAAAATAAATGGAAATTATTTTGGAAAATGGCTAGTCTTCATTCAGACCTCTCCACACTGAGGGAAGAGATACCTCTTCCCTCACAGCTGTATTATTTCTGCTTCAAGAAAGTTCTCCATAATACGAGCAATATGAAGTCTGGCATTATCATGCATTTAAAGAAAGAAATCACCAACAACTGCAGTGTATGACATGACATGGCATGGGGTCTTAGGATCTCGTCTGCACACATTTGAGCCGTCAAATTGCCATTCCTAATGACATGCAGGTATCCTTCCATACTAATTCCAGCCCATTGTATCAAACAACCTCGTCTGAAATGTGCTCTTTTCTGAATAAATATAGGGTTATTATTCGCCATACCAAAACACGTCTAATGTCCCACGCTAAACTGAATTGAGACTCGTCTGTAAACAGCTCTAGACTAAAATCAGTTTGATTCAATCTCGATGATGATAATCCCACTTTCTTTCCGCCGCACGGTGTCTTTCTATCAACGGATACACATCATTAACCTACATGCATGCAGGCCACCCACATGAAGCCTATTTGGGATTGATTGATTTGAATCTCTTCGTCCTGTTGACAAAAAAAAGTGCCTTTGAATCTGTGTAGCATTGGCTGTTTTGTATCGACAAGCTGTTAACAGGATACATCGGTTATTTATTGCTGTGGTCGCATGTGGACTACCTTGTGTGTGTGTGTGCCCTGGTCAGTGTCAAACATGTCATATTTTTTAGAATCGATGCCGCAGTCTTGCAATAACACTTCTTTCGACTCCAACAGTGTCTACTACAGTCTTTTGTGTTTGGCCAGATTCCAGTCTACTAATAGTACGCCAAGCCATGGATTCCGGTTGATCCCGTTGTCGAAACATTTTGCATTGACTTTTTCTCAGGACGTCGAAAGTTTAAATTGCGCTACTGAAACAACGGAAAACGAGAGCTTCTACGAAATGACTAATTTTGCACTAATATCCTTTTTCCGGTTTTTGACATCATGAACACTGATTTGTGTATGAAGGTTTATTCTTCTCTTTTCTGCTATACATCAGACTATGGATGTTTCATTTTCCGTTAGTTATCATAAGTAATATTTATGTAATTTCGTTAAATTCATGTGCTCTCCTAATTTTTTTGAGCAGTGTACTACCTCGTACAAACTCAGCGAGTTGTTGATAATGGCTTCTTCGTCTTAAATTCATTCTGAACTAACATCAACTCACTACGTCATTGCTTCTCAAACTTTCAACATTTACGATCCAATTTTCAATCATAATTTTTATCGCGCCCCTTCTTCTCCATACAATAAAAATGTATTGAAAGCTATTATAATCTACTTTGAAGTAAAGCTACAGTACGACTTTAATTATAAACTGTACAAATTACCAAGATAAGTATTAAATTTTATACATAATTTTGCTTAAGACAAGTTCACAGGAGAGCCACTAGTAAGTACTAAACTTATTCTTAACTTAGTATTGATAAATCAATTATCAAATACATTGAGTAGTATTGATACATTAATAAGTATATCAGCGTAAATGTGTATTTTATTTTTTATTATGTCAGAATGTATTTTGTTTTGCTTCCTTTCAGTAAATTAATAATTTCTTGAAGTAATCTTTTATTTTCGATATGCTCACGCCACCCACGTAGGGTTATCACGCCCTCTTGGGGGGGGGCACCCCACAGTTAGAGAAATGCAGCGCTGCGTCAAATCCTAACAATAAATAATACTCACGATCTTCATAGAACGTATTTAGAGTACATCTGATTCGCATCCTCAAAGTGGCACAACTAACAGCACACTTATGCGCCTAACTCGAAATTTCAGAATCAAAGTCATCTTTCAGATGTATAAACAAGCCCACGAAATTTCATTGATATAGCACATTTCCCTTTTGGTAATGGAATTTTTATTTCCATCAGTGAATTTTACTAATGAAGATAAATGAAACAAAATGAAATTATATGATAAAATATATGTCTAGTTCAAAGCAAACTATTTCAAGTAAGTTAAATTTAGGCCTTAATAAATAGCAAGGTTAAGATTAATAAAAGTGGCCTTGGCTGAAATCCGTGATACGAATGAGGAAAAAAAAATTCCACAATACCGGAGTAAGCTTTCTTTTTGAAAGAGATGGACAAATATGAAATTTCCCTTATGATTATGATTTGGAATTCCATACTTTAGAGAATAAATGCCACTAGACCAGCGTTTCTCAAACTGTAGGGTGATAACCCTTGGGAGCGTGATAACCCTACAAGGGGGGCGTGAGCATATATCACAAATAAAAGATTTAAAAAAATAACTGGAATAAAGTAAAAAATAATTTAAAAACATAACATAAAATAATAAAAAAATACATACTTACACTGATATAATTTATATATATCATCTGGTGATATTACGTCATCAAAAAATAAAAGCTTCAATCAATCTTTGATCCTATAACCAAATAAAAAAACCTTTGTCTGAATTGCAATAATCCCACCAGAGAGATAAAATTTTTTATTACGTTCTCTTTTTAAAGCTAAAATACAACTCTTTCTGAGAAAAAACATAACCCAGGTCCAGAATCAAAAAAATTTTAGAAAGATAAAAAATTCATCACTGTTATTATTATTATTGAAATACTGTACATTAGCTGTAGGAAGAAAAGGAAGATTTAATTCCCTTTACTCCCCTGATCAAGCAAGGGAAGAACCTGCTAAAGTAATGCACATTACTCATGATAGCGAAAGTTAATTTGAGAAAAGTGATGAACATGAAACGAAGAAAATTCTCAAATGCTTCCTAAAGAACTTCATCAACTAAAATATGAAGCTATAAGTGCACCACAAGAAACAAGCAAGAAAAAGTTCAACATGCTATTTGTCGATCATCAAAAGATGGCAAAACTTGAACAATATATTACAAGGGGTGATCAAATGAAAAGGTACGAAACGACACGATGGGTACAAATATAGTCTTTATTCAAAATATACACCATTGGCCTGAGCACAACGATCCCACTGATGAACAAGCCGCAGGATTTCTTGTTCCCAGAATTCCTGTGGCTGTGACGAGACCCAGTCCTTCACAGTGTCCTTGAGTACATCGTCCGAGCTGAAGCGCTTTCCTTTCAGGTGTTTCTTCAGTGGACCAAACACATGGAAATCGCAGGGTGACATGTCCGGACTGTAGGACGGATGGTCCAACGTCTCCCATTGGAACTTGTCCAGTTCCATTTGTGTGACTCTGGAGACGTGTGGACGTGCGTTATCATGGAGCAGAACCACACCCTCCATGAGCAGCCCCGGTCTTTTGTTCTTGATGGACCTGCGTAGGCGTCGGAGTGTCTCACAGTACACATCGGAGTTAATGCTTTTTCTGTGCTCGAGTAATTCTGTGCTCGCATCATTTGGACGCCGCTTTTTATAAGAGCCTTTGCTCTCTCCTGCGCATGCGGGCACCCGCGCATGATCCAATCCCAGTCAGAGTCTCCAATGGCATCCAGAGATGTCTCGCTACATTCTCCCTTGGCGGAATATGCAAATATTTAACTGTTTCATTTTTATGTCGTTTCGTACCTTTTCATTTGATCACCCCTTTTATATAGAGTGCGGGCTTGCTCCCGGGTTAAGACATTTTGAAGTCTTCTCGCTTTAAATGTTAAAAGTAACACAATTATTCTTCATCGGAATTTTATATTCTTTTTCATTATTTAACATTAATTTTAAATGCTAATTCTGTGAGGCTTAAAATTACAGTTCATTTAAAACTATTTACAATAATACCATTCATTTAAAAAATCATTTTTTATTTTTGTGTACACTGTCGTGCACTTGTGGTTTTACTCTTCTTCCAAATTAAGCTCCTTGCAATTATATCATGAATATTTTTTTTTAAAAATGAGCTCGTGCAAAGAGCGGGTACTTTAGCCACTATACTTTTAATGTATCAGTACAACACAAGGTATTTTTAACTAATCTCTTAATACTAAATTAAGAACAAGTTTAATAATTATTAGTGATTTCTATAGGCTTGTCAAAGTTTTTTAAAGGAAGGCTTAGTATTAGAAATTGACACTTATCATTAGAAATTGACAAATGAGTTATTTTTCTATATTTAGTTGAGATCTAAACTTTGTCTTCAAAGCAGCCACCACGGAAAATCTTGTTTCACAAAGGTAGGATGTTGAAAATGGGGTAATAGTATACGAAATGCTTTGTTTTCACTGCAGAAAATTCATCATCCACCTCTGCCCAAAATTCAAAGAGCGATTTTATACAAAATTGACTTTTAATTTCGCCACTGGATATAAAATCTATGAAGATTTCTTCTTCGGCAGTTGAGAGCCCTTCTGAAGTATTTTGAAAGGGATCCCTAACCCACTTGTAACTTGCTATCAAGTTGCCCTCAGCAAGAAAATAATTTTTAGAACTCTTTGCCAACATGGCTAAAAGGTTTCCAATGGTTTTAAAAGCCACTCCCACGTGTTGTTCTTCAGATTTGTAAGTTTTAACATATATCAGGCTTTTTTCTCTCCATTTACTTCAGTAGTGGTAAATCTAAAATTTAAGTATTCTTGAGAATATATTCCTGATTTAATTTTCGGTACCATGCTCGTCTGTGTACTTCTTGATACTTTATTATCGTCGAATGTTCGCTTACGACTTAAAAGTGTATGTATGATTTTGTTTTAATGTACTGCCGCAAATACTTAATACTGTGAATTACAACTAACGCACGCGTGTTAATTATAAAATGCACATTCAAGATATATTCAGTAGCTATAGAAATATCGACTCGACCAAAACTGGCTGGAATTGTAAAATATACAGTATTTTTACATATTTTGCGCAGACGTCTGTTAGGTTGTCCAGACTCACGCAAGCGTTCGCGAGAATGCCAGATGTGATGGATATGATAGAGAGCAACAGACTAGATCAGGGGTACTCAACCTTTTTTTTCTGCCGGGCCGCATACGTATGTTAGCTATTTTACCCGGGCCGCATTCATATGACGGCTATTTCATGCAGGTCGTAACATGCGGATTGATGGGGAAGAAATTCTTTAAAAGATCAAGATAACATAGAAAATTTAAAATGTGGAAATTGATTTAAATATTATAACTCCTATTTTGCTTTTTGTAATTATTATTTTTTATATTTGTTATTTTTGTCACCGAATTTTGCTAAATTTGAAGCATTTAAGAATCCCTCTTTCACATTTTTTGCATCACTAAACGGTTTCATAATGATAACCAATGATATAACAAATTTCATAAGGTGCCTTTGTTATCGCTGAGACATTACCACTGACAAATATTTTTTTGCTGTTTTAAAGATTATTCAAGAAAGCCTGTTTATCATCTCTTGAAAGAGATCTTCAAGGAAAAGTGTCATTGAACGATTCCTGTTTATTGGTATTTTTTAAATACATTTCGTGACAAATCAAACAATTACTGAACCATGCTTGTTTTTCGCTACAAAATAGTCAGTTTTCCAATAGTCTTGAAACAATCTATTTTCTTCGAATATTTTGCACTTGCAAGATATGAAAGATGGTTAAAAATTAGTTCCTCTCATAAATTGGTCTCTACTCCACTGTTGTCTGTTATCACTAATCAGAAAAAAAATATCGATTCTCCCCCATACGACATCAACAGCAAAAAGCAAATTTGATATATTTGATTTTTTAACAAAGAATTTCCCACCAAATTTTCATAAATAAATAAATAAATGAATTTTTCAGAGCAAGTGTTATGACCGGGCCACTTAAAAATGCCCGGTCGGCTGCAGGTTGAGTATCGCTGGACTAGACTATTTTTTTAATGGCAGGTGTACTTTTAGAAATGGATGATGGAGGAAATAAATCTTTAATTGTTTTATCATTTTTTGCAATATGTTATTAGAGAAAGTTATTATGTTATAGTTATATGTTATTAGAGTTTTATTATTTTAATTTTTCTTATTTCCATTTAAAATCTATTGTCAGGTAATCTTACAATTTAAATTCTTTTCAGTTTGATCATGTTTATTCATCTCTCTATTGTAGAGAAATTTTGATTATATACATATATATATATATATATACAGGGTGTCCATCCTTAATGTGAACCAAAAGCTAATTCCCGAACCATTCGGTTTATATATGCACATCCAATTTGAAAAATGTTTAAAAAAAGGTAAAGAATGTTTTTACGTGCTTCTCGAACCAAACAGCTTAAAACAGCTTGCTTTAACAAATAGCAGCAAAATAATACAGGATTTGCCGTTTAAATTATAGCATAATGGGGAATGATGCGCCAATCATGAATTAGAGGCTTTATTTATCAGAATGACCAAATTAACTCAAATAATGGTGAAGGCACGAGACAAGGGAATACGTCTATGACAACTTCCAGTTTTATACAAGCGTTGAACAGCACGGGCAGTTGTACAATAAGATGGATGTCTTCGAGTGAGAAATTTAATGGCATAAAGTCTTGCCGCCTCTCTCTTATTTCGATTACACTGCCCATAAAACTGTACCATTTCGCAGTATTCTTCATTTGTATAGATCTCTTTCTCCCGTACTATAATTCGTAATATTAGAATACGACTGTATGCAATTGAAAGTGACTACACAACAGATTTTTAACGTTCGTCATGATCAGCAAAAACGCAGCAAATCAGACTGAAGCAGCAGCATATAAGTCTATTTTTTTGGAACTGCTTTTAAAATGTTTTCTTCGTCCAAAATATTTTATTTTTTCCATGTTTTACACGTACACAGAATAAATTTTTATTTCTGAAGTACTCAATTATTGTATTATCAACGCATGCTTAAAAATTTAAAAATTATTTACATAAAAGTGACGTGCAAGAGCGAAAGTTTCCTGGCAGAGTTCCAACTAATTTCACTTTGGAGACGGCCCCTTACTAGCTTCTTGAAAATGGCCCAGAAAATGGATAAAATATATGATTTTCAAAGTTCCACAACTCGGTCAGTTTTTATCGTAATAAAATTAAACTTTTTGTGTTTACTTTGTTTTTGTGTATTGCATCTTTTCCTAAATATAAGTGATAGGAACTGGGGACCATATACAAATTAATTTTTGTAATTTTTTTCTAAATGGGTTTTTTGGTTCGAAAAGTATTTAAAAACATTCTTTACATGTTTTAAAACACTTTTCAAATTGGAAGTGCATATCTAAACCGAACGATTCGGGAATTAGCTATTGGGTCACATTAAGGCTGGACACCCTGTATATATAAAAGTCTCATTGAAAAAGAAATAAAAAAATTAACATTAACTAAAGTTAAAAATTATCTAAAACAAATAACTCGAATCTCACTTCACCTTAAAAAATGAACTGAATAAGAAGTTACAACATTAGCTTTAATTGCTGTCAAAAACTATTACAAACATACTAAAATAGGCTTCGCTTTGATCAAACTATCAGCACGAAGGTATACGCTAAATGAGAAATTATAATATCAACATTATAGCTTAAGTCTAAAACTATTTAAAACAGATAAATAAAATTCAAATTCAGGTTAGGATTACTATAGAAGATAAAATAAATTTAGTTTCGATTGAATTACATCAAGAGTGCAGAAGTAGATTTGTAAATACAAACTGTGTTACCAAAACTAAAATAAAACTGTTAAAAGAAATACTTTTTTAAGATAGTTCATTCGAAATTTTTTTTAATTCTGTCACAAAGAAAAATAGACGAATAAAAATAACGGAAAACAAACATAATGATAATGAAAATGTATAACAATCTCCAAAAATTATATGAAGAAAGAATTATTTATCGTATCCATAAACGTAACGGTGTCATATCGTCAAAGTTCAAAATTAAATTAAAAAAAATCTAAAGTGATCTTTGAAAATATCTCTAAGAGTAGCATACCATTATCACCTATAATTTCCGCATGTCAACTTTGACACCTCTGTGTCTTTCTGTTTTTGTGCTACATCACACACACACACGCACTCACAAACACACGTTTTCTTTCATAAGTACAGATTGTACTCCAGATTCAAATCGCATTGAACAATTTTTATTTGTTGTCAGAATCTTTGATTTGAAGGTATTTATACCATGCAAATTAAGAAGCTATGCCTAAGATCTTATCCTGTTTTGTGAATACAATCAGGAAAGTTTTGCATATCTGTTTCATTGAAGAAATGTTAGATGGTTGCGATTTAGATAAAAGAAACATACATGGCCAGGAATATGATAATAGTTCCATACGAAGGTAAAAGAAAAGTGTGGTTTACAGTAGAACGCGTCGTTTATCCGAATCATTTGGGACCGGACACCGTTCAGATACGCGATTGTTCGGATAACTGAAAACCGAATGCAATCCATGCAGTATATGAAACCGGACACTAACGAATATTGAAAATCATCACATGCGGGAAGCGTGATTGAAGAAAAAGCCAAATAGGTGCAAAATGTCACAATTTTACCTTTATTGTGGAAGATAATCACTTATTTTTTACTGTACCATTCTACACCTTCGTTTTTTCGCTGCAAGGTCTCTGATACTCTTGAGCAGCAGTAGTTGAGTAGGACAGTACTCTGATTGTTGTTCGTACCACTCCATAGCTATCTCTAACGCAGAAAACGCACCAGCATTTGATGGACTCTTGCTACTTTCGTTCTTGTCCTCGTCTTCATCCGTTCCATCGTCGACAGGGTCGGATTCTTCTCACACGGAAATCACAATCTAGTCATAATTTAGCATTTGAAATCCATAGTCTTCTGCATCGCATGCCATCTAGGTTTCTACATCAACAAAACTCAACAAAAGTATACTTATACAACCCCTCACTTGGAAAAAAACTAACCTAATATTCCACGCAGATGTTTACAAAATCACACCAGCTGGAATTCCCAAAATATCCCTCACCTTGAGTTTTCCGGTCACTTTTAGACTCACGCGAAACAAGTGTTCAGCATTGAACTATTCGAAAACGAATTGGGACTTTTGTCCGGATATTTGATACTCCGGGTAATAAACGTTCGGATAAACGACGTTCTACTGTATAAAAAAAACCCCACAACTGGACATTACGCATTTCTTGGGGGAAAAAAAGGCGCAAGTTTTTGCTAAACCGTTACTTGATTTTTTATTATAGGCAACTTTATGCCTTCATGAAGAATATTTCTGAGGCGTATCTGGTCAAGTAAATTACTGTACTCGTATACTATATACTCATTATAAAATTCATTTTCATGTAGAAAATGCCCTGTGCCTTCATAAAGTACGCACTTTTCTTTTGTTTAAGCTATCCGACTACCCTAAAATTGCGAATTTTGCCAAAATTGACATTTTTTTTAATGATTTTATTTTATAGGCCATCTTATCAGCTTTATAAAAATACCAAGTTTATTATTTTCAGTTCACTAGAACAAAAACTACAAGTGTTTTAGTAAAAGCAGATGCCAATACTTTAAACAGGATGTCATACTTTAAAACGGGTTTTACTCGAAATGTGTTATTTTGAAAATGCTCAAACGGGGACAGTGATTGCTAAACAAGTTTTGAAAATGATTAAGTGAAATTTTTGTGTATGTTCTGTATAATAGTAGAAGTGTTTTAAACTTCAAATTTATCAATCACTGTTTTATTACAAAATTTACAGTCCCTTATGATAATATAATCAGTGTTTTTTAAGGAATTTTATATAATAACTAAGATAAAGTGCTCTAATTTTTGTAAAAATTAAAATATCCTGAAATTCATTTCAAAAATGAATAACATAGCAACACATCAGAATTGAAAAATTGGGAAATTTGTTCTTAAACTTTTGGTATAGAATGGACCCCGTTTATGTTATTTTTTGTAAATATCTACCCATTTTTTCCCATTTTGGAAAAAAAATTTCTTTTTCTTTTCTTAACTTTAGCATATTTTTCTTAAAATGTACTAAACAAATCTAAAAACAACAACCAACAACAAAAATCCTCATACCTATATTTTTTTAAAAAAAAGTTGTCGCAAGTAGTCGGATATCTTGAGAGTATATATGCAGTTTTTTTTGTTGTATTCTCAAGCAAACAATACATGCAAGAGCAACGCAATATTTTTTGAGGAAACACTCGCGCGCGTTCTTCTTCTTTTTAATCCCATTCTCTATATTCCGGCATTTTCACAAACTCTGCTCCCCTTTGGTCCACATTACGCCGAGGGTTCGAGATTCTACTGTACCTTGTGTATCTCATTCATTGGAATTTGAGGGTGGATGTTGTAAATCAGGGGTCAGCAACCTATGGCACGCGGAGCAACTTACATTGGCACACCACCACTCTACAAAATTCTAAGATATATATATATATATATATATATATATATATATATTCATCTCCTAGTACATTTATTTATAAAGGTTATTTTTCACTTACGAATCTCTGCCATAAAATGATTCTGCTAAATCAGCTTGCTTGTAGTTTGTTTGTGTGTGTGTGCTTTATATAAAAGAAAACGTCTTCTGTTTAAATGTGACTTATTATTAGTGTTAAATATTCAACGTAAATAAAAATTATTGAGTAATTCTTGTAAAATGAAGAATCATTCATCACGGCTCTGTGAATAAATAAATTATAATTTTAAAAAAACTAAAGAACACGCTTTTATACTGAATCGAACTAAAAAGTAAAAAAATAATTCTTAATCTGCATAAATAAAAATGTAATGTGTGTTTGTTCAAAGACACTGATCTCCGAAACTACTGGAGAATTCCCTCTGAAATTTTGACATAACGTTGAACTTGAATCCGCTGACGGGTTCTTATGTACTTATTATTTCGTAATTCACTCTAAATTTTATGAAATTTAATTTTTAAGTGATTTTTCGGTGTTATGACGTCATATATGTCATGTTTCTCTCTGAATGCGGAAATTTATACTTTACGCACAGTTTTTTCGGATTATTAGATATTTTGTTATAATTATGATTATCGATTGAAATATTTATCCATTTTTTTGTTCTTTCATACTTAATTAGAATTATTTTTCAAATAAATCATTTTTTTAATGATTATTCTTTTAACAACTAAAATTTTGTTTTGTAGTTTTGGCAACACTCGGATAGTATTATCCCGGGAAGTTAACAATTTTGCTTATATTTTACATTGCGTTTTTTCTGTAATATTAAGCTTAATTTATTTCTCTTTACTAAGCGAAAATTATAATTGACTTCTGTACTCTACTTATTTTTCTGTCTAATTGTTGTTAAAATTTCTCATAGTTTTGACGATAACATAATACTGGCCGACTGATCTGAACTAACGAGTAGCGTTCTGATTGAAATTTTCCGCCAATTTATGTTTCTCCAGAAATCCTTAATTTAATCAATTCATTACATAACTTTTATCTTTAGCTTTTTATACCATCGTTTTTTCCATCGACCTTTTACCTTAAATTAAAAGACGTCTCCAAATGCCGTGATATGCATTCAATGTTTTAAAACCGTTCCGTACATTCTGACACAGAATTTTTTCTCTCACTTGACGACATTCTAATTTGGCGAAATTGATCGACGGTTTTTTTAATAAAAATGTTTTTTTCTCCATTTTTGACATTTAAAAAATTTTTTTTTGATACTTACGTATTATTCCAACAATCGCCAACGTTCAAGATACTCGCCAAGTTGGTAATTCCATTTTCACATGTGTTGTATGCGCTAAATTGTCAATCATGTGCTTCGTTTTATACAATTTTGCCAATAGGTTGCGATAATACGTACCTTTCATTTGATGTTACTATTGAAATACAATTGTAAAAATAAGATTTTCTGATACATCAAAATATTGAACCTTATTTTATTAACACGCTTTTATAAGTTTCACTTGCATGTAACGGAATCTTGGAACTCGATTTTCACCCACTTAAAAAGGTTAAATTCGAAATTTTGAACACTTGTCAAGGCCCGATGACAGTAAAATAATTTCATAATTTTGTTCCTCATCAGGATCGTCAGGAATCACGATAATCAGAATTGGCGAATATTAAAAATATCACTTCCAGATTTAGCAACTTATTGCACTTACAATTTTCAGATTTGGCGACTAATCCGATATACCATTTTCAGATTTGGCGACAAATTTTATATAACACTTCCAGATTTGGCAACTACAGTGAGTGTTTTTAATTAATACACTTGTGGTTTATAAAAATAAAACAAAAAAAAGTGCTCTGTATGTGAGAAAGTGGAGAGTGGGTGAGTGTTATCAATAGCTTACTATAATATAAACATTTTTCTGAAAATGAAAATAAAAAAAATATTTTTTATTTTTACAAAGCAATATGTTTAGAAGTGATGATAGGAATTAACATTATAGCAATACGTTTAAAAGGTGATAATACGATTGACACTTAATATTACCATGTTTTTATTAACTCGCTTTCTTTAATGTCTGTCCGGGTGGAATTTTGTAATTCATTTTAAACTGTGTGACTTTCCGATGAGCTAGAGACTTGAAATTTGGACCCTATCTCAGAAGTGGATGACAATGCATGAAAATGTGAAAAAAGAAGGAAAAAAAAAATGAAAAGGAGGAATTTTATACTTTTTAGTCCGTTATAAAAACATGTGGTACATTAATTTTTTTTTAATTCAAACTTTTTTTCTTCTTACCACACATTTTATTTGTTTGACCTGTTCTTTTGAGACGGAATCTAATATAACGATACGGGACTCACCCGAGGTCCCGTAAACAGAGAGAATAAATACACTTCAGACCCTTTAATTAAAATCCATTGAAGAGCAAGACTTATTCCAGCAGCCACGTAATTCTGGCTCCAAATATTAAACTCAAGGATACATTCAACAATGAAAAAATAACAGTTTAAAAAACGAAAAAACACGATTTTATTGTATATCGAACTAAAAAATGGAAAATGAATTATAATTTAAAAAAACTAAAGAACACGCTTTTATACTGAATCGAATTAAAAAGTAAAAAAATAATTCTTAATATAAGAATAAAATGATGAACGAGAAAATGAATGTCATTGGGGTAAAAGAGTGGGGTGCAATTTTGGAATTGAAAGAAGTTAGAAACTATAACAATTGATATATTTATAGAACACCCCACGCTCTTACCCCAATGACATAAATTTTCTCTTCATCATTTTATTCTTATATTAAGAATTATTTTTGATTGCTTTTTAAGATTTAACTTTTTTATAATTTTCTTAAAACAGATTCCATTAGTAATTTGTTAGCCGAATACTAGAAGTCATTATGGTTTGCTTTTGTCAGGGACATAGCTACCGTTTTATCAGTTGTACCAATGATGCAGGGCCACCAAGCAACAGGAGCCCCAACAAATGTTACTACAGTTGTCGTAGCCTCTCGCTACCTCTAAGATTATCAACTCCCCTTCGGTTATTACCTGAATTTGGATGTGTTGAATTCATAATAAATCACTACTTATTTTAACAAATCAATCTTATTTATTGACTTTTCTTAATTAAGAGATTACACAAATACTATTCAATTTTAAGAACAATAAAACACAGTGGAGAATGAGAAGGATTCAATAATCATGAACGACGGAATCCTATCTGAGTCTACGAAGGGACGACGCGTACAATTACAGCTACACACTTATACTTAATTGGAACAAATAAAACTAACCTGATTTCTTATGTTATGGCAGGTTCGTCTAGCTGCTTCCTTAATATCTTGATTGGATTCCTTTAATAGGCGATTTCTTTCTCTGCTATTTCGCAGTTCTTTTATGAACTAATTTTATCCACAACGGTACAATAGACTCTACACACAACGTTTACGTTTACACTTGAAAAAACACTTTCTCATTTCATTTCATTCTCCACTCTAACTCGCTAAACCCGAACTTATATAAAATATCTCATTTGCATAAATCACTCTTCGGCTCCCGGTGGAGATTGGTTGAAATAAATAAAACATTTAAAGAATATATGAGAAGGTTAGTGAAACGCGTAAGAACCCGTCACACAGTCCCACTAACATGGTGCTCATATCTCAAAAAGGGCCCAAAGGAATTTAGATACAAGGCCCATTCAGAGCTGTTTTAAAATTTCATACATTTTTGTTTTTACCTTCTTTTTAAGTGCGGTCAATTGGCTTCAGTGTGTAAAATTGCATTTCAGAAAATTGAACTAAGGTCATCACATTGGGGTGGCAAAAGCAGTGTTAAGGGTAATTGCACATCAAATTCGAATAGGCATTAGTGAACGAGGACAATGTAGTCAGATGGCTCAAATACATGTTGAAGAAGCAGATGGATGTAAGATGGTAATTTTTTTTTTCATATTATGCTTTCGCATTGATAAAGTTATTCAGTTCTGTTTGTGTCAATAAATGCTAGTATTGTATTTCATTTTCCAATTGATTTTTAAGCTCGAGATATATACAATTACAACTGTGTATTCAATTATATATATACAATTTATGTATATTTCATGTACAAAATACTAATTTTAATTCTGTATGCTAATGGATCTATTTGGCGTGATTTCAAAATATCTCCACAAACAAGTAGCGTATTAATTGAAATCTTCCAAGTATTTTATCTTTTTCCAGTGATTCTAAATTAAATAAATAGATAATTTTTATTTTTTGGTACTTACATTTTTTTTTGTGAACCATTTACATAAAATCATAAGACATTGCCAAATGCTGCAATATGCATTCAAAGAAGGAAAATTATTATATGACTGTTTTTGCACAATAATAAAATTTTTGCACTTGGCTGTGAATTTTTACACTAAATTGTTGAAATTTCTAAAAGTTGGGGCAATAACATTAGATTCGCAAAGGATCTATTTTGTGTGATTTCAAAATTTTATTTGATGTTACTGTGAAATACAAATGGGAAAATTCAGATTATCTGATGTATATTTTATGTTTGTTTTGATATTTACATATTATCGCAACTGTATTGGCAACATTATGTAAAAGGAAGCACATGGTTGCCAATTCACCGTGTGTGACACATAAAAAATTGGGGTTGACATAGTTCCAATAGTACCTAAGTACCTTTGTTTGGAACTATTTTTGGTGATTTTATCAAAATATTGAACTTTAATTTATTTTTGATAGCTTTTTAACATTTAAGTTACTTATAGGTAGCTGTACCCTGTCACGCATTCCTGTGGCTCAGTCTGGTTAAAAAGAAATAAAAGAAAAAGCACTCATTTCTAATATTTTTGACCGCCTGCACTTGAGGTGTGACTTTTTTTTTTTATAAAAAATATGTGTGTATATACATAAACAAAACTTTTCTAAACAGATTTCATTTGTAATTTGTTAACAGAATACTCCAAGTTATTATAGTTTTTTTGTCCTTATGTTATGAATCTAAAATTATTTACATTGTGGGGAGGTGCCAAGTTTGAAAATAAATTTAAAATAGCTCTTCTGGAGGTCTAAGGGATAATTTTACAATGCTTATGGGTAGACATTTTGTGTTGCTTCATTGTCTGTGAAGATACAAAAATTGTCTGGTGTGCCTACTCTAGAACAGCAGTTGCCAACATTCAGCACTCCATGAACCACTCAATGATAACTTTATAAATATGGATAACCACTAAAGCTATATTTACGTCTATTTACGTTTCCATACACTTGAAAATAAATTTCATGAAAAGCAATAACAATCCGACAATCAACAGACTGAAGTGTTTTGCTACCAATTTACTGTGGTTACCTAAGTTGACTTTCAAATTTCGTTGGAAAATCTGAAAAAATTGCTAAACTCAGGAATTTTGCTAAAAGTGGTAACTAAAAGTTTTTATTAAAGTATAATCCATAATATGTTTTTTGTTGCTCATCTTTTTTTAAACTGAATCTTCACAAAAGGGTAAATAATATCTCAATTTTTCAGTGGACCATCAAAAATTTCCCACCAATTGGTGACTGCTGCTCTGGAATACACAACGTTACTTATGTATTAGCATCATTGTAACAAAATTGGTGCCATGCGTATTGCACCTTAATATCTAAACAACAAAGATTCTAACGTTTTTATGAAAAAATAGATGATTTGGATGGAAAATGGTGTGATTTGCATGGCGGCAATTTTGCTGCACAGTGATGCTAATATTTAAGAACCCTGACAACAAATAATTGTTTATGTGTGAAGCAGTCAGTATTGTATTTCCTTAGTTATTATATTTCGTGGTCAGGTAGGCTCTTATAATTCCAATGCATCATTCATTCTCTATTCAATGATTCAGTTCATCTTTTGGCATTTTGTTTATTTTGCAGACAACATGGAAGACAAGTACACAGCACAAAGAACATTACATGACTCTGACTCTACAAGCCAAACGCGTAAACATCTCTCACATGACTTTCAGCGCCATCTATATAATTAATATTTAATTTACAACAATCAGTGTTTAGATATAAGCCACTCTGTTTTTAAGATAGATCCTTAAATTTGTTGATAACAATTGCTAATGCTAATTGAATAGTTAAATTGCAAAAATCTTCCATCGTTATCAATATTTTGTTGTAGATTTATACTGCAAAATCCGTGCTTATATTTGAATTTTTCTTGCGTATTCTCGAATAAAAATATCTTTAACCTCTCTTTGCATTGATATTGAGCTATGGTAATTGATGTACAATAGGAGTTAAATATTTCATTAGCATTTTTTTAATTTCTCTCTTTCTTTTTGTTCCTGCTTTTTCCTTCTTTTTTAATGCTTTGAAATTTTATATGTTTTTGCTTTAACTATTTTCTTTTTAAGTACAGTCAGTTAGCCTTACTACATAAAAATGTCTTTCAGTAAATCAAACTTAGATCATCATACTCACAAGGAAAAAGTAGTGCAATGAGTGTAATTGCATATCAAATTGAGGAGGAACAGGCATCAGCAAACGAGAAAAGCAGACAAAGAATGGCACAAGCACATGCTGAGGGCGCAGCAGAGAAACAGGCAGCTAAACTTGAGGATACACATTTGTGAGTCCAGCATTCATGTTTTGCAACATCAGATCTGCTCTTTTCTCAAAAAAAGGAACACAGTAGGTTGCGAGTGGCTGAAAGATGTCAACCAGAAACAGCACATCAGCGTCAAACATGATTTTGGAGTGAGAAATCACACAATGACAGTCACCTTGCATTCCGGTACAACCCAGTGGAAGATTATAGGTTGAGCCAGCATATTCTCATCAGCACTATTTTTATTGCAATTCTCTGAAATTTAAGTTAGAAACAAAAGGAATTTTTTTTTGTACCTCTTGAAAAATTAAACTGTCTCAACTTGGAGAACCACCAGTGCCATTAAAAACTTTGCTCGCCAGATATACTGCGGAATCAAAACATTCCCTATATAACATCAGGAAATACAATTCATGTTTCCAAATGATATTGTATGGAGGAATGTGCATTTTTGAACACATCTCTGATTTAACAGAAATATCCATAAGCATTGTAAAACTAACCCATTGCCCTCAAGGAATCCAGAGTAGAGCCATTTAAAATTTATCTTCAAATTTGAGGTCTCCACTATAAATACAATATCAATCAATTTAAGTTCATAACATAAAGACAAAAATAAGTTGTAATAACTTCAAGTATTTGGTTAACAAATTGCAAATGATATTGGTTAAGTAAAGTTTTGGTATATATATTTATACATTTTTTTAATAAAAAATCATACCACCAATGCAAATGTTTAAACATACTGAAAACGTGCTTTCTTTTTAACCAGACTGAGCCACAGCAACGCGTGGCAGGGTACAGCTAGTATAAGAATAAAATGATGAACAAGAAAATTAATGCCATTGGGGTAAAAGCATGGGGTGTTCTATAAATATATCAATTGTTATAGTTTCTAACTTCTTTCAATTCCGAAATTGCACCCCACGCTTTACCCCAATGACATTAATTTTCTCTTTATCATTTTACTCTTATATTAAGAATTATTTTTTTACTTTTTAGTTCGACTCAGTATAAAAGCGCGCTCTTTAGTTTCTTAAAATTTTTTTTATTTTCCATTTTTTTGTTCGATATACAATAAAATCGTGTTTTTTTAGTTTTTTAAACTGTTTTTTTCATTGTTGAATTTATCCTTGAGTTTAATATTTGGAGCCAGAATTACGTGTCTGCTGGAATTAGTCTTGCTCTTCAATGAACTTTAATTAAAGGGTCTCAAATGTATTTATTCTCTCTGTTTACGGGGTCTCGGATGAGTCCCGTATCGTTGTATTAGATTCCGTCTCAAGAGAACAGGTCAAACAAATAAAAATGTGTGGTAAGAAGAAAAAAATTCGAATTAAAAAAAATTAATGTACCATGTTTTTATAACGGACTAAAAAGTATAAAAAAATTCCTCCTTTTCGTTTTTTTCCTTCTTTTTTCACATTTTCATGCATTGTCATCCACGTCTGAGATATGGTCCAAAGTTCAAGTCTCTAGCTCATCGGAAAGTCACACAGTTTAAAATCAATTACAAAATTCCACCCGGACAGACATTCAAGAAAGCGAGTTAATAAAAACATGGTAATATTAAGTATGAATCTTATTCTCACCTTTTAAACGTATTGCTATAATTTTAATTCGTATCATCACTTCTAAACGCGTATTGCTTTATAAAAATAAAAATATATAACAGTTAGAACATAAATTATTTTTTTCACATCTCGAACTTTTTTTTTATTTTCATTTTCAGGTAAATGTTTATATTATAGTAAGAATTTGATAACACCCACCCACCCTCCTCTTTCTCACATACAGAACACTTTTTGTTTGTTTTATTTTTATAAACCACGCGAGTGTATTTTATACTTGCATATAAATAGCTTTAAATTAAAAACACTCGCTGTAGGGTTACACCTTTTTCTTTTAGTTGCTAAATCTGGAATTAGTCGCCAAATCTGGAAATGGTATATGGAATTAGTCGCCAAATCTGAAGATAGTATATCGAATTAGTTGCCAAATCTGAAAATTGTATGTGCAATAAGTTGCCAAATCTGGAAGTGGAATATGGAATTGCCGCCTAATCTGATTATCGTGATTCCTGATGATCCCGATTAGGAAAATGGAACAAAATTATTGTACTGTCATCGGTCTTTGACAAGTGTGCAAAATTTCGAATTAATCTGACCTTTTTAAGTGGGTGAAAATCGAGTTCCAAGATTCCGTTACATGCAAGTGAAACTTATAAAAGCGTGTTAAAAAGAAAGTAGTTTGTCCATTATCCACCAAAAGCTTGGGCATCGACGGAAAAAGAAAAAACAAATGTCTTAGATATAAATCAAAATTCTGCTTAACAAACGTTTTGCAGCGGAAATATAATAAACAAAATAGTTATATTCTATCAACATATTTAATTTGTATTGGAAATAAATTTGGTGAAAAAAACTGTGTGCATATGTGTGGTGGGTTAATTATGCAAGCGAATCTAATTTCATAACAAATGTTCTTTTTAACTAAATATTAAAACTACATGTAATTTTTTGAGTGCTGTGCTAAAGAAGTAATAATTATTTTATTTTTTACTTTTGGTGCGAATTAAGCTAATAGAAATAGAGATTAGAACACATTTTTTTTCATATTCTCTATTAGTCACGCCGATATAAGAATACCGAGTATAATTTCAGTCGAAAGTTGAATTTAGTTTGATGCGTGACGTGATTTTTAGGTTACTTTTAACTTTGTCACATTGTGTGTATTAGTTTTATTGTGAAAATTTGTATATTGTTTATTTAATTATTGCGACAGTTAATAGTTACATATTGAATCAAATGGCGACTAAAGAAAGGAAGTTTGATGTTCGCGATATCCAAGATTCTTGGACTAACGAATTTGAATTCATACAACAAAAAGATCGCGCGCTGCATGTGTGCAATGTCATGAAAGTGTCGTTATGTCGTACGTCAAGTGTACAAAGACATTTTCAAACTTAACACCAGGTCACATTTAAGAATTCTAATGAGAAATGTGAAGTTTTAGAAAAAGCTGTTTTTGGATATAAAAAGGAAATTACATTTTTATGTCAAACAATTGGAATCAAACCAAAAGTGACAGAATGTACAATTTGTACATTGTTTAGCAGCCAAAGGAAAACCTTTTACAGACGGGGAACAAAAAAAGATATATTTTTAAAAAGTGCTGAAATATTGTTCAGCGGTTTATCTAACTTGCAAACAATACTATCCCGAATTCAAGAAATATCTGCTTCTGCGCGAACTGTTGAAAGAAGAGTAACACAAATGGCAGAAAATGTAACTGCGAACTAAAAAAATTCAGGTTTGCCAGAAATTGTTCCATTTAGCATTGCTCTTGATGAAAGTGTAAACATGTGAATGATGTTGCACGCCTTGCAGTAATTGCACGACATTGTGATAAAAATCGAATTTATAAAGATTTATGCAGCATGATTCCTCTGTCTGGTACAGCCAAAGGGCAGAATATTCTTTTTTCATTTATAAATCATTTTGAAAGAAAAAATATTAATATAAATAAAATACTTTGTGTAACTACTGATGGCACTCCTGCAATGGTTGGCAAAGAAAAAGGATTTGTCAAACTTCTTGAAAATCATATTGGACATAAAATATTGAACTTCCATTGCATAATACATCAGGAAAGTTAAGTTGCCAAAATTTCGTCGCAGCGCTTAATTTTTTTAATGAATACTGTTGTTAAAATAGTTAATTTTAAAGTGTCTCGATCTTCATTAGTACACAGAGAATTTAAATATCTTTTAAAAGAATTTGAAAGTGAATATGGTGATATTCCCTTGTACATTTATGTCCGTTGGCTTAATCGCATATCCCATACTAAGGAACATCGGCTTGTTATTCTTCCTCTTGGACAGACAATCATGTGTAATGATACTATGAGTTCAATAAAGCCTTTTTTTGTTTGATTTCATACTATGTGCATTGTATTCATTTTTGGGCAGTTATGCTTTCGCCTTCGTTTAAATACAAAATACTGTCTCTCATTACTGAATTTTATATCTTACGGATTATTTCTCGTAGAGGTTATGGCAAAAAAAAAAAATCACCTGATGCTTAAGTTTTGCTCACCAGTGTACATTCAAACACATAGTACTAGATTTTTAATGTGCTGTAACCCCATTATTTTTTCCTCTATATGGTTGAATGAGGGTTCAAACCATGGTTAGGTACAGAAGACATTGGCTATAAATAATGTGCTCGTAGCCAAAGAATCATTGACGCCATTATGATGGTGGTAAGTAAATAGATTTCAGTGCTTTGTGGCTCATAGATTTGGTGTGAGGTTTTAAAATAAAAAATAAGAATACAAAAGCATAATTTAATTCGTTGTTTATTAAGTGACACACATAGAACGTAAGTTTTAAGTATCAAAATGTGCGTTGGGATAAATAAAGCAATTAACTGAGTTACACTGAATTCTAAATTTGCCGACATATAATGGGGAGTTAAAATATTTCAGTGTCTTCATTAAAATAAATGATCCAAATGCAAGTAGTGGACACATCCCATTTAGAACATCACAGATATTTAGAGATATAAAGAAAGTTTTATAAATTCTTTTGATTAAGAGAATGGCAATGAAAATTTAAGGAGAAAGTAACATAATATAGTTATCAACGTATATATCGAAGTTATTTCTGATGCAGTGGAATAAGTAGAATAAAGAAAATTGTCCTTCCATTGTTCTTGAGACCTTGATGCTTCAATATACGTACACTTTGCAGGCTCTATATAAGGCCGAATGTTTCTTGGGTAGGTTACCAAACCAGATATCTGAAATAAAAAAAGATAAATGTTATAATGTAAATTCATAAGTTTGTGAGAAAATCACAATTATTATCATTAATGTTAGATAATATCTTAGAAGAAGAAGTTTATTGAATTATTTGAATTTAAATACAAAAAGGAATATAAATTAGAGGATGTTCTTTTTAAGTGGTTTCTCTGGGACGAATAATTTCTCTTAAAAATCAATGAAAACAAATATGTAATTTTTATGCACCTGTAGCAAATCAGTAACAGCTTATGGATTATGGCATTGTGAAAGAAAAAAGTTTTTGGATTTATAAACTTTTTATTAGAATGGAGAATGTTATTTCGCTAACAAATCCAATCCAAGATCCTGTATTTTTTTGTATTTTTGCAAGAACTTATACTTTAATGGACTATTTAGATCTTACTAGGCATTACCTAATACTTTTTACAATAACTGCGGCAAATTTACTCCAAAAAATCTTGGACCAACCTTCTCTGAGATCTCTAAATTGTTAAAACTTATCTCAAACAATTAATGCAATTTATTCGTTTTTTTCAAAACCCGATGAAAATATCAAAGTAATACCATTTAATCTGTGAAAATTTACTTGAAATATTTTTTACTCATTTTTCACATGTAAAAGATCCCCCCCCCCCTCTTTTTTTTTTGAAAAAATAGGATCAGAAGACTATTACAGAGTACACGCTAAAAATTCTGAATACTCTTTTAACAGTTCACAATAGTAAAATATTTTAAAAGAATTATGGATCTCTATCAGAATAAAAACTGAGAAAATTTCACTTTGATCCATGAGTTCGTAACAGTAAAACTTCTGATAAGTTTACATTTTAAATTCTATCATCAGACTAGTGATATTAGGTAACTTTTCACAGAGCCTTTTTATAAGGAATTCTTTTTAATTATGACATTTTTATAAATAATGTCTTACAAAAGGAGGTTAAAAGCTGCTATTTAAAGTTTCATAGTTTTCTTTTCCCATTAATAAATGTCGAAAGAGTTCTTCAAAAAGTTTATTGTGGCATTTGAAATCTTTGTGATTTGAAACATATTCATACCTGTAATCTTCTTCCATCACCAAGGTAACATTGTGTTGAGTGATAGCCAAACCTCATTGCTGCTTCTGCAATTCCAGCGTAATAAGTATCCCATGGATTATTTGTGTGAAAATGTTGGTAAAATGTGTAATTCGAATTATCATCGTCAGAGTTAGAGTTTCTACAAAAAGAATACAATATGTGCAAATGTCATGAGAAAAGACAGCTCATAATTAAGAATACATTCTAATTGTTCATTATTACAAAATGCAATTCATTCACACATTGATGAAAAACAAATGTTGGTTCAAAATGTTTGGATTACAATTATATAAAGTAGCAGAATTTTTAAAGAAAATTTTAAATACACAAAATTAATTCATTACATTAGGAAACACTTTTATAAATTTTTTTAATAAATAGGAAATAATATTAAGAGAAATTTTAATTCAATTTTTGTAGATATGCAAATTGATATAACATGTTTGGGGTATACCACTTTTTCAAACTGAAACTTCACTTGGAGATCTTTGGATGCTCAGATTTCCATAATTTTAAATTTATTAATTTACTTATATAAGCATGTTCCATTACAAGATGCCATAATATATGCATTAACAACATTAATAATACCACAAATATAAAAAAAATTTACGGATACAAAGTAAACCTGTTAAGCAATAGAGTAATCATAATTGTTTTTTTTTATCCAATGGGGCTGCGGATCGGTAATCTTACCATTGCAGATCTAGTACATCCCCAGAAGCTGGTATCAGTTTTTAGTGCGACGCCATACAGGGGGATACCAATCGCCGCAGGTAGTTTTGACATCCAGTTTCCTCCACAGAGGGAGGCACCTGAGCTTTGACGATGCAAACCTGTGCTAGGATTTAATTTTGCCGAGAGAGCCCAAACCAAAAAGACACTCTAAGAATCTTTTAAACGCCGTATAATCACACGACATGGCCGCTGTCGATTTTCTACATCGACGAAAATCCACCGATTTGGACCGGGGTCGAAACCGCAACCTTGGGTGCAGAAGGTCAGCGACAAGCCATTCACGCACCCCAGCGGGTGAGTAATCATAAATAGGGAACATCATAAATGAAACTAAGAAATTTTTTAAAATGCTTATGAGCTAACAGAGTTCTTAAACTTGGCATCCAGTTACCTTCAGAGGACACATAACAGTTTTTAAAAGCTTATATATATATATATATATATATATCACATTTTTGTGCGTTGATGCATTTCTGTAAAGGGTAGCATAATAGAGTTTTAATATCCTAAAGCTATCACTCGACATTAATATTCTAATAACCGTTCTCCATTAAGATTGTAAATTTAATAGTTTTCCCACAATTGACGACCATTATTGGTAAAAAGCAGTTTCTTGAATCAAGAAGTATTAGAAAGAATTGGAATTTTGGAGTTCTAAATATTTTTAAAATCACAAAAAGTTTTTACACATTTGAAATTGCTTAAATTATTTTTTTTTGCATGGATTAGTGTGATATATAGTTTTTCTAGAGATTTAAATTTTATTTCAATAAATACATTTAAAGCATTTATTTTGTTTACCTTGTATCTAGACCAGCCAAACTTTTTACTAAATCACAAGTAGCACTGCTAAGAGATCTTGCTCTTGCAATTCTTGGATAGTACAGAATAAAAGCCAAACACATTTCTTGTCCAGTTCCAAGACCACCCTAAAATAAATATAAGTTCAAATTGAATAGAATGATTCTGTAATGGTAGTATATTTTTAAAATATTTATTAAAGAGAGATGATTCATAATATTTTGAATCACAATGCAACTTTAATAAATTTCTAGGTTACAAAATAACAAGTCATTGGACATGGAAGCAGCATATAATGAATATAGCATTTTGAAATATCCGAATTAAAATGAAATGTAAAACAGGTGTTAGGAGGGAATATACTTGGCATGCGGTTAATTCATCCAATTTATTTTTATATCATCAACATAATACTTTAAAATGTACTCATTTTAATGGTCAGAGGATAAATTGTCAACAAAATTCGTGTTTGGGAAGGAAAAGAGGCTTAAGCGAAATGAAAAATTCAGTTCACTTCAATCTCTTCATTATTTGTGCAATATATTTGTATTTTGGTACACCAGTTTGACAGAAAGAAAACTGGAAACATGATTTGAATCTTAACAAGTATAAAATATTTTTTTTTTATTTTTTAAAAAAAATCTATTCCTACTTAGGTCAACAAAGAAATTTTTTTATTTTAGCTACTTTTTACTAAATAGTTTCAATTAATATAAATATGCATATACATATGACAGAATCACAATATTAAGTGACAAAATAGAAAGTTATTTTCCTTGCAATTTTCCATTTTCCTTTCTATATAGGGTGTTAGATTATTTTTTTTGTGTGTTACAATTTATTCCTTAATTAAATTTAACTATTCTAATTAAATAGTATATTAAAAAAGAAATCACATTCTCCGCCCTATTCATTGCTCTACAGGGACACAACGAACGATTTTCCTTTCTATATATGCTGTTGGACTATTATTTTTGTCTTTGTTACTATTTATTCATTTTTTAATTTAATTAATGAATTAATATTTGAAAAAACTGTATTAACATCAAGTGTTATCCACTAAAAGTTTTAAAAATGCATTTGAACTTGAATGGATAAATAGGAAGTATTTTATTAATGACTGAAAATTTGAACAAGTATATATAGGGAGAGAATGAACTCAAAGTAGGAACTGAAAAAAGAAGTGTACCAAACTAATTCATAGGAACGGATGTATGAAATTTTTGGTAAAAAAGTATAAGCTCTTAAAATTTTTTAATTATTTGATTATAGTGATAATTACGAAAATATATTGTAAATATGTATTTTATTTGTATTTATTAAAACGATTTCAGTTTTCAATGACATTTTCAAAGGGCCTTATATTTATTTAATGGACAAGTATCTCAATGAAAAATTATATAGATCTTGATATATACTCATAAAATTATCTTTTTTGAAAGCAAATAGATTACATAGCTTATTAAACTTCATTAAAAGTTTACTTTTCCGGTTTAAACATTTATCTAAAATTTTATTAAATTATTACAACTTACAAATAAATATAATAATTTTGGGTTTTGACAAGACATATACAGTAATATTAAATAATTTTCATGCAAGAACACTAAATAATCGATCCTGACTGGACTGTCTTAAATGTTATTTAATCTGAACACTTTATTGAAATGTAAAGTACTAGATAGCAATAAATATCCTTTTATCAACAGTATTTTCTTTTCCAATGTTTTTTTTTATATAGGATGCTTATGTCCACTTTTTTTTTAAAAATCTTCATTAAAAATAACTGGATGAAAATAAAATTTAAAATTTCATTCATATATTCGTAACCATTCACGAAGATTGAATAATTTCTATGTATGTAAATGAACTATAAACCCTTATTGTGCATTTAAAATGATAATGTTAGCTACGAAAAAGGGAAGACAAGATTAGAAAATAAAAATAGTGCTTAAATTAACATAAATCAGTGAAAAATACATACAAATGTTGTAATATTTCTTCCTGTTGAGTCATAAGTGCATTCAACCGTCAAATGATCACCCTAAAATGACATCCATAACGTAAATATACGTTTGAATACAAATTTTACTATTACTGCTAATGAAAAAAATTTTTTTTTGTATTCAAAGTAAAAAGAAATTTAAATTATATTAACTTAAAATGTTATTTAACAAAAAAGGAAGATATTAAAACTCGAATAAAAATTTTACAAAAAGAAAATATTTTAAGTACTTACAGGTTTAACAATAACTTCTTGAGGTAAATATCTGTAATCCTGAAGATAAAAGGGAAAAAATATCAGAAAAAAACTTCGGTTACATATACATATATTAAACAAATAAAATGAATTTATACCGTATTTATATTCAAGTAAGATTGTCCTTTAAATTTTGAAATTTATTAATGAAACATAAATTGGAAAATGCTCTTTGATAAACTGTTATATAAACATCATTGAGAATTATGAAATGAAAAGTTTCTGTTTCGGGCAATAGGTTATGCTGTTCAGCTTATAAGTTAACGTAGTGATCACGTCCTTGAGTGAATAAACTTTTTACTTTCGTGTAATTCAGATAATAATGCATAAACTTTCTTCTTAAAGGTATAATTGAAGCTGTTATCAAATAAACATAGACACTTATTTAATATTACAGATTTTTACCGTTTTAGAATTGCTATTATTGATGGGGGAGGGATAAGCTAAGCTTGTGTGTGTGGTCTGCTTTTCATTTAAATTTATCAAAAAAATTTCAGAAGACCTCAAAAATCAATAGAGTGCAGATATCGAAGTTTTATACTATAGTATGGGGCTAAAAAATTAACTTGAATATGACTGATATTTTGTAAGATGTATGAAAACACATAAACTAAAAATGGATTGAATTGCATATTCAAAATGCACAATATATGAACTTGTTCCGTAGTCAATATAATGTTAAATTAAAAAAAGTTTTTGCAATACATTGCCAAAGGCTTTTGGGAAATTTTTTTTAGAAAGCCTTGATAGTGATTGTGATACAAACAATTTAAGCATAATATAAGAAATTATAAATAATTAGTAATTATTTGTTCTCCTTAAAAACAGTTTTTTTGTCATATAATACATAATATATGGCAGAAAAAGTTACAAATATTCATAACGAGCCTTGTGGAGAATCAGTTTTCGATTATTTACACTAGCCCCCCCCCCCCCCCGATTTGGAAAAAATTTTAGCAATAAAATTTTTTGTAAATCATTTTAAAATTATTTTTAGGACAGCAAGTTTAAATATATCATTTCGCGTGTTAGTTTTCTGGAAATTGAAATATTTTTCAAGGTAAAAAATAGCTCTTTTTCAATTTTTATAAAGTTTTTTTGTAATGTATGATTTCTTTTTATGGATCATGCATTAATTTTGAGAATATATGAAAATGTAAGATTATATAACTGATTTTTGTCATAGGGTAGAAAATATGTTTTTTTTGTATTTGAAAAGATTGCTAAATTAATGTAAATATTGATATTGAGCCTATTAAAGTTATTCAATCAATGTATACATACTATTTCAAATTACAAATTAAATTTCTTTGTCCTTTTTAAATTTTTTTGGTTATGTATTTTGTTTTGTTGAAAATCAAAACTTATGCTTTTCTTAGAGAATAGCATACTTTATCTAAGTTGAGAAAAAAAGCAATCTACTTATCTGATGCTTTACCTGGTAATTAAAATCATATCTTTGATCAGATGCGATAAAGGGTAATTCTATATTATTCCGGAAATGTCGAAGCTTCATTTGGCGACCTAAGTATGAAAAAGTGCATTCCTTCTTTACACAAAATCAGAAATTTAAAAATTCAACATTATAGTATTTAAATGTTTGATAAAATAAATGAAAATGCACACATTTTTAAATATTTTACTCATACTGAAAAATTTCTTTTCAGCTCTTCATAATATAATCTGAGAATTTCTTTTGTTAAACAAGTTAAATGGAAACAAACATATTAAGGATTACAATTAAGGCAATCCTTTTATTTTATATTCATGCAGAAATTAATTTAAGACTTACCGAGAAGATGAGAATGTAAAAATACAGCAAAGATCCTTATACCTTCTGGAGGTATAGCCTAACGGAAAATATGAAATATTTTTATTAGAAACTCATATACTATAAAATTAATATAAAATATTATAATTAGATATTTATTTCGTATCTATGAGTCAAGGTATATAATTAAAATATAAAAATATGCTAAGGTTTATAAGATATTATAAAGTTTAAAAAAAAGTTAAATAATTGGGGTTTCATTTTTTGAGCTTTTCAAATATTATCCCAATTTCAATTTGTATTCCATTTTAAAGAAAAAATGGAAAAAAAAATAGTTACACTCCTTATTTTCCATAAAAATGAATTATAAAAAACTTCCGAAAACCTGCATACGAAAATTTAGTTAGTAATTCAAGGTTAATATTTTATATTACAATTTTTACTCTAACTATTAATAAACTTACTATCGTCGTGAACTGGATATTTTAAACTAAAAAAAGCGCGCGTTTCGAATTTTTTTTTCATCCTTTTTTAATTTTTATAAGTCAGAATATACAACACCTAGGACCAAAAACATAACGAGCGACTTTTTCGGAAATGTAACATTAATTGACAAAAACTCCAATTCCTATTTAGTTACATAAAAATATTTTGAAAGGTACTTTTTAGCTTACAATGTAAAATAAAATTAAAAAAATGCAACTATTTTGAAGTTACTCTTGATCAAATTTTTGTTTATTTAAAATTTAGTGTTCTTTGTTTATATATTAATATATAAATATGCATTATGTGCACAAACATTCGTATAATACTTGCTTTTATTTTAATCTTAAGAACTTAATTAACCTAAAGTACATCGTAGTGAGAAAGCTTGTAATCTGAAGGGGTTAAAATATATTATCGAAGGAACTTTTAAATTTAATCTCTTCAATATTTCAGAATTTTTAAGGCATGGAAATTTTTTCACATCTTAAGGACTCTGTTTTAATAATGATTTTTTATATTAACACATTTTCTCTTCTGTGTTTTCACTACACCTAGTTGTCCTTACTTTTCTTTCCGGATATAAAACCAGTAAACTAATATACGAGGGCAATTCGGAAACTAACCACTGTTTGGGTGTGGCGCTAGAAGTACGGTTCGGAGTGCCCTCAATCGAATGCACGAGCAATCTCTGATTCAGTAAGCTTCCAGTCGGCGAGTGAGAATGTCGTAGGGCCAAGAGCTTGCTGGTTATAACGTGACAAAATGTGTGCCGCCATAGAAAATCCCGCGAAATGGGAGGTGCGAGGAGTGATAATATTTCTTTGGGCCAAAAAACTGTCAGCAGCGGATATCCATCGTGAATTGTGAGCCATATACGGATCAAACATCATGAGTGAAGGTGTAATGCGTGAATGGATACGCCTTTTCAAGGACGGAAGAACAAACATCCATGACGAATCATGGAGTGGAAGGCCGTCTGTAGTGAGTGCTGATCTCATGAAAGAAATCGATGAAAAAATTCGCAATTTCACAATCTTCCAACTTTTAGAACACTTTCCAAACATTTCTTGCACAGTTTTGTATGAGACAGTCACGTGAATATTAGGATGCCGGAAGTTCTGTGTTCGATGGGTACCGAAAATGCTCACGGAGATCCACAAGACCAGTCGAATGGGCTTTGCCTTAGAATTTCTTTCCCGGTACCACATGGATGGGGAGGGCTTTTTGAACAGAATAGTGACAAAACTTAGGTAGTGCTTGTAAATATGAAGACAAAATAAGAGTCTTTGGTATGGAGTCATACCGGTTCTCCAACCCGGCTGAGGAAAGCCCGTCAAACTTTGTCAGCGAGGAAGCTGATGCTTACTATCTTTTGGGATGCTCAAGGAATCTTGCTTATCGAATTCATGACACGTGGAACAACAATAAATTACGAAGTTTACTGTCGCACGTCGAAGAAACTGAAAAGAGCCATCCAGAACAAACGTCGGAACCTACTGAGTTCTGGGTTTGTGATTCTGCACGATAACGTGCACCCTCACACTGCTGCATGAACACGAGATTTTGCGCAAATTCAAATGGAAGTGTTTAAACATCCTCCTTACAGCCCGAACTTAGCTCTTTCTGATTACCATCTGTTTACTGCAATGAAGAAATGGCTTGGGGACAGCATTACGGTAACGACGAGGAACTTAAAAACGTTGTGACACATTGGTTTAAATCGCAGGCTGCCAGTTTTTATACAGAAGGAATTGGTAAATTGATAAAACGGTACAAGTGCTTGAATAATTGGGGAGACTATGTTGAAAAATAGAGAAGAGTTGTACCTTTGATATGTAAATAAATATCCCCCCCCCCTCTGCCTTGGTTTGTTTGTTACAGCGATTCGGAGGTTACTTTCCGAATTGCTCTCGTATTTATCCAATGCAATGATAATTTAATCAGTCATTGCCCTTAATTCCTAATATATAATGATGATTAATAAAAGTGAAGTTTACAGGTCCGAGACATCTAGGATCTGCATGACCAGCTATAGTAAATTTCCGTCGTCCCGGAGGGACAACTATACATGGATCCACTGATGCTCCAACCATTAGTGTCATGGCATCATATCGTCGTAAATTAGGTGTGAAATAAACTTTAAATCCGGACTGATCAACAAAACCTGGAAGAGAATAGAAATTATTAAGTGAATCTAATCTTTTTAATTAATTTTTACTCATTTTAAAATCCAGAAAGTCACTTTTTTTTTTAGCTGATATTTCATAAAAAGTACATAAAAGTATTAAGCTATACATTTGAAATTATGGGTCATGATGTACGAGAACAAGAATTTGGATAAATAATATCACTCGTAAGAAAATATCACAAGAATAATGAATCGAAAATTTAAGCTCCATTACGAAAAAGAAGGATGAATTAATTTATAATTTACGTTTAATTTAAATTGCGAAAACTGAAAATTTAATAACTAAAAGAGTAAAATCTATATCAAAAGTACCTATATATGTAATCAATTAATTACATTTTCTATCGAGAAATTTTAATTTAAAATGACCTTGAGCCCTGCAAGACTTCGCGTGATAACTAATTTCTTGTTTACCTGCCTAACGGGAAATATTCACAACTTTATCTCCCAAAATTTGAAACTTTAGCGTTTTTAAATATTAGAATGATGCAATCTTGCATCATCCGCGTATTTGAACCAATCAGAAAAGTCTTTACCGGAAATCATATGATTTTAACAGCTTTCGGTTGAGCAAAACTATAAAAGGTTGGGATCTCGGGAGGAAACAATGAAGGCTTTCTGTGTGAATGTCCTAGATGTAGTGTGCGGTAGTCCGAATGTACTTGTGTTGTGTTTCGTCGCTATTCATTGTGGGTATGTAAAATAAAATGTGGATCAAAGAACACTAAGCCTTCTCATCGCTTCAACGCTTGCAAAAATCAGACAAAAATATTATTTTATAATGCCAAAGGCTTTAAAACAAGTCCTGACATTACTACATATGTTTAATTATTGAAATATATATTTGTGCCGTTCGAAAATCATATATACGGCACATATACAAAGTATTTTCCATGCAAAATAAATTATATTTGTGTCTTTCGAAAAGAATGCTGAGATGTGCACGGAGAAACAAATATTTAAAAGCTTCAATTTTTAAAATTTTTGAAGTGCGTCTTATTTCTATATGAGCCCTTGGGTTTATCACTGTTTATTGTTGGTGTGAACAATAATATAAAATAAATTTTATGCAACTTAACCTACAAATTATTGAGCATTTTCTAAGACATTTTATACATTCCATACATATGTGTGCGCTCCATTCTCGTAAACATACCAAAAAGTTTTGTCACTAGAAATTATATTTCAAATTTGCATCGATATGAGAGCTGTTTTAGTAATATATGTTGCAGGACAACACTTATTGAAAGTTAACAAAAGAGAAGAGGTCGTAAATTATTTATAATTCTAATAAACAATATTTAAACAAGTAATATATCCCTTAAAAGTTATTTATAGAATTCAGATTTTGCTTCTAAAAGTATAAAGCAGATATTTAAATAAACTACATAACATTTTGGGGCCGTGATTAGCCTAGTGGTTAGAGCAGTAATTCTCAACTACTGTGCCGCGGCACTTTTGTGTGCAGCCAAATTTTAGAAATGTATATTGTAAAAATTATAATGCTTTTTTTATTACAAGTAAAGTTTAAATTAAGGAAAAGTACTTATATATATTTTCTTTGTGTGCCGCCAAATTTTGAAATCGTCAAAAGTGTGTCGTGACGAAAAAAAAAAAAAGGTTGAGAATCCCTGGATTAGAGCATCGGACTCCAGACCGGAAGGCCTGGGTTTGATGCCCGATGCCACCAAATTCCCTCCGAGTACTCACGGAGTGCATGCTCGTTAAATCAGTGGGTCCGAAAGTCTTGTGAGCGGTTGCAACAGAAACCATGGATGCAGGGGGCTGGAGAATATTTCTCTCCCCTCTAGTTCTATGCTTAAATTGTGGAGGTGGAGATAGATGGTGTCGCCAACTATCGTGTAAGTACCGAGCCAAATCGTACTCTCACCTGCATGGTGCTAAGAGCTAATGACAGGCGTGCACCTAGCCCCTTGCCACGATGAAATTCGTGGGCCTCAATCTGACACCGTCAGACAGGAGGCATTAGAAACAACAACAACATAACATTTTAACTTAGGACCAAGTTATGGAATTTATGAATGAAATTATAAAAAAAAAATATTATACTTGAAGATATAGCTAGTAAATTGAATTTACTACTATTAAATACGACCATTTATTGCCGTTGGATCTATAGTCTAGAACAGGGGTGACCAACCTAAATGACCTTGCGGGCCACTTCAGAAAAACATTATAATCCCGCGAGCTGCATATAAAAAAATATATATCTTTATATTAATTTGGACCTATTGCAAACACTTATAGGAATGAAAATTTAAAAAGGAATGAATTATATTATTATTGTTTTCACTATTTTTCATGTATACAAGCAGAGATAATTTAATAATAATAATGAAATGATCAAATATATCTAACTCTTGCAATAAGCAGCGCTACAACGTTAGAGGTATCAAGCGTGAGGCTGCGGAGGGGGGGGGGTTCACTGCTATGCAATACTGCTCACTTCTAAATATGTTTAAGCAGAAGCAACGTAATAAAATAGAAATAGTTACGGGATATATTTGTGGCAAAACACTGTACTAAAAGCAAAAATATTGCACAAAAGAATCGTATTTTGTAAAGTTGTAATGAATCTCGCGGGCCACATGCGGCCCTCGGGTCGAGGGTTGGCTACCCCTTATCTAAAGCTACAGTCTGGGCTTGAATTCATAGAGGAAAGAAAATTTTTGGATCGTATCTTATGAGTGAGAAATTATATTGAAGAAATCCTCAAAGGATGATTGATTTATTGATAATTAGCAAACAGATAAAGCCAGAATACTTAAAATGTAGTACTTTAAGTTATATTTTGTAGCAATAAGCGCCAAAGCATCTTGAGATGATACTGTAACGTTCGATATAATAATGCTAAAAACATTTCTGAAATAAAAAATAATTCATAATTTTTTGGTTAAAAATATCAATTAACTCCTTAAGTGCCAATCAAAAGTTACGCATTCGCTTCCCAGTGACACTTTTTTTTTTTTTTTTACATCGGCTTGGCTATGCGATGTATTGGGCAATGCGATGTATTGGGGTAAAAGAAAAGGTACAAATAAAAAAAAAAAGCAAACTTTTCTCTGAAGTAAGTAAATCCTTTTCCAATACTGTCAAGGTCATTTATTGCATTTCAAAGCCTACGGAATAGTTTTACTGATAGCAGTGCAAAGAAAAAAATCGTATTTACAAAAGACGTATATGTAAGTCCAAGGCACTTAACGTACCGGTTGAACGAGACCGATATATACGCCTGTGGTGTTAAGGGGTTAACATTCGAATAAAATGCATCAAATGCGCTTAAAATAATTCGATATCTATCAAGCAATTTTGACGGAATTAATTAATTTAATAAATGCATCCAAACCTGCTTGATATTCATTGTTATCGTAATGAACTTCCAATAGAAAATAAAGATTAGGTTTATCTCCCAGTGGTAGTCCTGCTCGTTCTGGCATTACTAAAGCCTAAGATAAAAAATGAACGTATTAAATTATTTTTAAATACATTTGGAACACAAAATAGAGAAAGAATAATTAAAAATAAATAAAATCTGTGATGAAAACAGGAATTAAATATTAATTTTAATTCTTACATCACGCATTAAAGCATGAATAGAAATATTATTTATTTAAAACAGGGTAAAACCCCCATATTTTTTCATTTTCTGGTTAATGATAAAAATGCTTATAATTAACTTTAAATTGATCTGTGTGTGTGTGTGTGTGTGTGTGTAGAAACTAAATTTGTGATTAGTGTCTTTATATATATATATATATATATATTTTCAATTTAATCAAGTCAATTCCAATCCTACGGCTTGTATTTAAAATTTAGGTTCAAAATAAAAATAACTTTTTTTAATAAATTTCTAAGTATTACTTCCAACTTGTATTCTTACCAGTCCGCCAATACCCCAGGCTGCATATATGCTCTCACATTTTGAATAAGTTTGGGGTGTATCGGGGGTATAACAAGGTTGTCCAGTGTGGTGAACATGGGGTTCTAACTCTCTAGCTGTGGCTCCCAAACAACGGTAGAGCACCATGTGATGAACGTATCTCAAACTTTTTTCTGACACTAATGGTTCCACCTGTGAATTTAAAAATACAAGACTTTGCATTATTTGTGTTGATCCAGCATTATTTTGAGAGTACGAAGAGTCTATCGCATGTGTTGAAATGTTTTAATTTGTGTTAAATACATTGATTTGTAATTGGAATGTATTGATCAAAACAGTATTGAACACAAGTAAAACTAGAAACTTTATGATTTGGCATCAATTTCTACCCATTTTTTTAGGAAAAAAGAAGAAAAGAATGAGAGAATTTATATAATAAAAATCCAAACTCTCGATTAAAGTTTTCTTTTCAACAACTTTAAGATATTGCATTATTCAAGATACTTATGAATTCTTAAAGTTATATTTTGAGAAATATATAATGTTTGTTTGTTTCATGAACGAATCACGTATGCCTATTAATTAACAGATAACACTAAAAACTGATTAATGAAACCTATATAAAATATGTAAAAACAATAGATACACTTTAAGAAGCAGCATATTTTTCTTGCTTCTTTGAATTATTAAGTCAGTAAAGCTCAAACAAATGGGAGAAAATGAAAAATACTAAAGTTTTATTGCAACGTGAACGTTTTTTGAATTTCTTTACTTAGAAATTTTTTTGTTATGCATAAGCTATTAGGGAAAATATTCACTTCTGCGACAAATTTTGTTGGAGACGAAATGCCTTTCAATTTAAAAAGTAAAGCCTTTACATTTCACTTAACAATTGCAATACCACCTTGAAAATTTCAGTTAGAAATAACTGTAATTTATGAGTTAAAACTAAAGAGAAAGGATGAAATTTAAAGGTGCTGATTTCTTAGCGATTGAAGATGTCCAAGTTTTGTAAAGATATTTTAAAACAGTAAAAAACCGCTTGTTATTCAGATTATTTATAATATAAAACCAAATATAGTTAAAACAATTCCTTATTTAAAAATGTTTGATTCTCTCGGTAAACAATGTATATATATATGTCTTACAATTGTCTTCCTTGTTATAGTAATTCTGTATATTATAAAGGATTATATATACACTATACAATTTAAAAAACGGTTCCTCAAGAAGGAGTAACCCGAATGATGAGACGAAATTGCGTATGATTATACTTTATGGCAGAATATGAAATTGATTAAATTTTGGCTGTCAATGATTGACTAGCTGGAGCTAGCATTCGGATGATATATAAAACAGAGGACATTTTAGTAATAAGGTAAAGCATCCAAGAGAATATGATTTAGGGGGTCCATATGGACTGTACCAATGACTCGCACACGAATTCCCAAATATCAGGAGTAGATGCCACTAAATGAGAGAGTATGGGCAAATGGTCAGCTGGTTTTTCAAATCCCAATTGAGGATTGGATCGAAATGGTTCTACTATTGAATGATGCTGGCAGGGATGAGTGAGAGTTCTATGTCCTTACAGAGCGTCAAGATAGACTGAGAGCGGTAACAAAACGCGATGATAATGATCGTCCAAAAGGCACTCACAGCCCCTGATTCGCCCTCATCAATTATACGACATGTAACCGACTTCCCCTCACAATTGCATACTGCCAGGTGTGTTTATTGTGGTGCTGAACGGGTTTGGTATCTTACGGACCGGAGTATAATTGTTTTCGGCTATGAGTTCCACTTCGAATTAAGCTCCGATAACCAGCTAAAACTTATCTGGAGACGATCAGGACAGTAGGATAGTCACTCCCTTGTCGTCCGGCACACAACCCGATAACATGAGTTATGTTATGGAATGTCATTTTATTTGATAGTCAGGCGCCTTTCGTTGTCGTTCGCGACACTTTTACAGCACGGCTGTACGTCGACGAGATTTTATGCTCTGTAGAGGTCCCTATGAACTATTCAGACTACATTTCAACCGGTTAATGTCTAGCATCCTTTTTGCTGCTTGTTGTCTGACTTCACCTATACTCTTCTCTGACCGGCGGAGTCACTAGATCTCTGATGAACAAGTGTTTTGTGTCATTCTTCGATCATGCCGATTTAATGCGTCTACTGGAAATAAACCCAGAAAGAGGACACACACACACATCCTCCATTTCTACAAAACAAAACCCAACAGGATAACAGCTTGCTTCAGAGCCATAGATAGGCCAGTTGTACTTTATGAATAAGATTTCTAATTCTTACATATGGTACCGTTTCTTTTTTCGCTTTCTATACATGCACATCACATCTACCGATAGAGAGTATAGCCCTTTAAGATCCAGTTCATAGGATTATGCGGATTAGACATTTTATACGTTTTTGTTTCTGGAATAATCTTATGTAAAAAAAAGTCCGAATCAAACGATCGAGCGGGTTTGCAGAAAGCTTAAAGCACCACTTTATATCATCAGATGGCGAATTTTCTTACTAAGACTACTCAAGAAGTAAAAACGTGTAAAATGTCTAACCCGCACAATCGTGCTAGATGTTTCTTAAAGGAATATTTATATATTATTTTTTAATGATACGAACAGTCATTTAGAAGCTTGGCAGAAATTTAAATACACGTTTAAACTTTGTATAATTTTGGTTTTGAGTATATATTGTGAATATTTCAAGCGTGATATGCAGTTGAAAAATTTATTCAATATGAAAAAATTAATTTTGTATTTATTTGATTCCATATTTTATTCACAAATATAATTAAATCAATTTAGTGTAATCGAACCAATTTGTTAATTATTAAATTTGCAATTCATCTGCTTAGTTAAAATTATTATTATATCTATTATTGTTTAAAATAAAAATTGGCCCCTATCTGAATTGATTTTTGTGTGGATACCTCCTAATAGAGATCAAAATTAAAGATGGATATAAATCATATATCTACTGAGCTTAATTTGATAAAACATTCTCATCAAATTATATCAGTTACAATTTATATTATTAAATAAGAAATTTTAAAGTAATAGTATTATTGAAAAATCATGTTAATAATTATTAGTTTTACTTGAGAAATAAATAAATTAATTAAAACTGTATGTGTATAATAATTGCCATTTTTAATCAAAAAATCAACATTTGTTCACTCTAATATCGTAAAAATACATGTAAAAGTTAAAATGAATACAAGTACCATATTGAAAGAAAGAAAAAACTTTCTATTGATTATCGAGAAAAAAAAAATGTAATGAAAAAGAAAGAAATGCCATTTCCCCCCCATTTATTTGAAACTTAGATGTAAAGTAAAATTTTACAATTTTGAAAGCGAATGAGTCCACAAAAACCCTTAGACCCTTCTAAATATGCTTAAAGAACACAAGCAAAAAATAGTCTACAGAACAATCAATACGTGGCTAGTTGCTAAGACTTTATTTTAACTAACAAATTTAAATAAACCTGGTCTTTTAAAAACTATAAAAAATTCCTTTCTTTGATAATGCTAACGATTTTATAATTTATATGAATAACATAATTAATAGGAATATTTAAAACATGTGAATAATTTAGCAATCGAAATCCAGATTTTCTGTCTGCATTTGCACACAACCGAATGCTTGAAGATCCTTCTGCCATTACATTGAAGGAACGAAGAATACAAAACGAAGACGAGACGCTTATCATAAAATAACCATCATAAAGTGACTGCATATGAGAAGAATCTTGAAACGCGTTTAAGGTTGTTTGCCCTGATCAATTAGACGAAAATAAGAGTAAAAAAGTGTGTAACAGCGGCGAAATATTAAATAGTTCGTCTCAATTGCCGATGGAATGTTCCCCATATAATAGAGTGATTGCTAATAAAAAGACAAGTCTGTGTGCTGCCGCGTAACGTTTTACGCCCAGTAACCGCATCGGCTGTCGCCGGTCGAGAGATAGATGTTTGGTAAAAAAACAAGTTTACTCTTATTTTTGAATGCTTGGAGGCTCAAGAGTCCATTAAGGTGCAATGATCCTTTTGACCTTGACTTCGCTTTCTTCCTCACACCATCGGACAAAAACAACGTTAGCAAATTTTAGGAACAATGGTCAATTCCTGATGTGCCTGTTAGTTACTTATAATTTGGATTTCATAAACATCAAAAGCGCTTTTGTCGATGGTTGATTTATATCAAACCCTACTGCAATGTCGAGAATAATAGCAAAAAGAAATAATAACTCTCCCTCTTAGCAACAATCACCAATCACAGCAATGCTGTCTGCCTTTCCCGCAGTTCGCTTTTGATGCCTTTACAATGAAAAGTATTAAAAATTTTTTTTTAAGTCTTATTATACTCATTATTTTATGATGTTATTTTTATAATTACCATTGATTGTATTCGTCCGTTGGTAATGGTTTTAAGCGTTTCAAGTATGTGCGTTTATTTTAATACTTTATAACTATAAAATAATAACCGCCATAAATTTACATTATCTTTTAGAAGTACACTGAATTATTTGTATAAACGCTTCGAAAGCAAGATTCTAATATTATAAAATTGTTATTCTAAATTTTAAAACTTTTAGTCATTTAATTGTTTTATATAAAATATATTAATCAAATTATACAAAATATTAAATTCAAATAAAATATGAACTGATATATTAAAAATTAAAAATGTAAAATTTTAATTCAATATTTTGAAACAAATTGTATATGAAGCTTTCAAATTTAATAGATTCAAGCTTTTTAATAAATAAGACCTTTTATCATTTTTCAGAATGAATAGAAATAAATCCCTGCATTAATTCAAGAATATATTTTTATACATATTTCATAAGTTTTTATATATATATATTCTAGAGAACCGCTGAAAAATAATTAAAAAAAAGATAAATGTTGGAGTAACATAATAAAAAAGTAAAACTACTGTTTGTAAAGATGGAAAGTACCTAAAATAAATATGCTTAATTCAAAACTGTCAATTTCAAAGCTGTTTTAAACTTATAAAAGACAAATTTATTGCTTTATTTTTTTACAGTATAATTATATACTTCCCCAAAATTTGTTTGTTAAGTGATTAAATTACCACAAATTCCTCACATGAAATTTATCTCAATTTCAAAATAAAAAAAAAAGCCTTTTAGAATCATCCTTTCAATTTTACTCCTGAAGAACTTCAATCAATCGAAGCTATTTACGTAATTTTTCAATAACTTTTTTTTACCTATTTAAATCCCACTTTTTTTCAAAACGACACGTACTTCGTTTTTACTCGATTCTTATTATGGAATGAAATACTCGCATATATCTCACAAATGAATTGTAGCAGAATGCCTAGTGTTATGCTGTTTTGAAAATTGTAATAGTTACATTTTAAAAGCTTTGAAGTGGTTTAATTATTCCTTAACATAATAGAAGCTTGAAGGATTCACCTCGTTTATTGCCCTAAATTTTATCCATTTTCCTTTTTTTAGCAATCTTCTGTAACAATATTTTTTTTCTTATTTCTTTGAAATTTGGTTAAATCATAACAAAAACAGAAGCTATTTAATTAATTTTACATCTATTTGATAATAAGAATAATTTTCAGATTTTAATATGTACTAATAAGATATAATGGTTTATTACGCTGGTGTTTAAAATTAAGATTTTTATTCTTCATGATTAAGTCTAGAAGTACAGTATAGATTTTAATGGAATTAGTTATGTATATTGTTTGATATAGCATTAAAAAAACTAATGAATCATATAGAAGTTATGGTATACTCGGTTATACTTCTCATCAGCGCAGAGATTTTAAAAGAGAGGCTGCAAGATTTAACATAAAGTAAGCTAATAGAGTACGGTCCTCTCTTACAGTTGTACAGCTTTCACAACGTGATTTAATGATGAAAAGGAGAGAGTGTATGATTCCCTGTGACAGTCAATCTCTTACTCCTCTAGCAACGCTGTTTTCAAATGGGAAGAAACACTTCAATTGTCTTGCCAAGAGCATTCCAAATATGTTAAATAAAGATAAGATCTGAAGATTTGATTGACGAATTCCTTCGGTGAACATTTTTCCTTGTCGTTTAAGTGAGTTCAATGAAGACGAAAGTTATATGTAAAAACGAAATCAAGCCCAACTGCACCTTTGAGAAGGAGAAAATAGGCCTTCAGATCTCACAGCAGCTCCAGATCAAGAAGGCCTGTAAGCCCGTCAAACATTATGCCTACTCAGACCATCAAATATCCGTCGCCATACCGGTATTTTTTTTCGGAAGTCAGTGGATAGCGGGTTCCTGATTCTTTTTAAATCAAGATACATCAAGAATCAACAGTTTGGTTGAATGTGGACCTATCAATGAATATAATAGCCTTTTACCGACCCATGTTCCTTAGTCAATGTTTTCTGTACTATGCTAAACAGACTGTTCTTTTTCGCAGAAGTGAGTGCTACGCAAACAGAAGGTTTTCTTGTAAAAAGGCATCTCTCACGTAACTTTCTCGAAACAGCAACGCCTGAAACTTGTAGCCCTGTATCCTCACGAAGTTCACAAGACAAATGAGAAACTGTTGCTTTCCAGTTACTCCTTGATATAATGAACAAACACCGATCTTCTTTGATCGGAGCGACTTTGCGTGAGCTTTTTCTGTATGGATTTAGTCTCATTAAATTATCTCTGTAAGTAGCACATAGCCCGCCACATTATATTAAGATTTCCAGCAATCTTCACTCAGAATACACTGCCTCAAGTCTCCCAATGATTCACCACCTCATTCTGTTTTGAAAATTTTGGTGGTTATTCCTGTTATTTGTTTTCTTTTGAATTTAACCAGGTGTAAAATTGCATGGAAATTAATAAAGTGCGCGAACGAAGAGTGAAAATTGGTACACGTGCTTGCTAAGTATTTTCCTTTAAGTGCACACCAATATGTACGCTTAGGCAGTCTACCCAATAAATTTGCATCTTTGGAAGAATTGGTTTATCTTTTATCCTGTATTTTTCCGAAAAATTCGACAAATATATTCAAAGTATCTTTTTTTTTCAATGCCAGTGTAATATTACGTATAAATTGACCTATTCCGTTTCATATTCACTTAATAAATTACTCTGTAATTCAAATGATTAAATAGGTGGCGAAATTATGAAGGCGGGTGTAAGAAAAACGTTCTTACAAAGAAGATGTAGTGGTTTTAGATTAGCCACTTTAAAAGCACATCTCGATAATGTTATGGGTAATATTGACATATTTTGACAGGTTAAGATGTATTAGAATAAATCTTGTTAGGATTGCAGTCAATTACGCTTTTGCGGGCTTTGATGAACAGAATGACCTAGGGCGGTTATCTTAATCTGAATAGGAAATGATTGCCTGGGAAGGAAAAAAGATATGGATTGATGTCCACACCTTTCGAAGAACAGCGAAAGTTATTTATATGTTTAGTAAGTTTGCAAGATGTTTTTCCACGTTCTATAGAAAACTTTCTCAATTTTATTTGCTTCAATTAATTTATCTTATGAAGACTGATATAGTTGACTGAAGTATAAAACAATGTGAAATTTTTGATGAATCAGATGCAATACATTTTATTGTTATTAACACATTTAAATTAAATCTGAAGCATTCCCTTTCAAAAATTTTGTTTATAGAAAAATCTCCGTTTTTAATTTCTTACTATCAGAATACATTGTATATTTTTCGGGTATTGTTTTTGCTAGATTTTAAATAAAATGAAACCTGCCATAAAATTCGAAATAGTGTTATAAAACAAAACTGACCATCTGTGTGCTACAGTTTATTTAAAGTTATAAAAGTAACGAAAATAATTATATGAGTGATTTTTACTATTGAATTATATATACACTGAATAAGCGTATTATTGTAATCTTTAATATGAAATATTTAAATAAAATAGAGTTTTTAATTGTTCTTTCATGACTTTTTTTAGTTTTAAAAATTAAGGGTACAGCAAAATTTGCAAAAGCATTGAATCTACCTGTTTTTCTCTACATACCCAATTTATCATTTAATAATACTTTATCAACTTTAACAATAACTAAAAAATAGCCATACAGACACACTTTAACGTTGCAATACCTAGTTAGAAACTTTAACCATTTTTAGTTCAACTTACCTGAATAACGTGGTGCTTCTTATTTAAAGGAGGCGCTTTTACAATTTTGCACCAATAAGTGGTGTCAGTGTCGTCAGGAATGGTTATCTGTAAAAGAATAATAAACTAATTCCTTGGAGAATGTTATTAGTTTAAATGCATAGATGCAATGAATAAAAAGTAGGAGTGCATTCTGTAATTCTGCAAAGCGCTTTAAAGGGACATACAAAAAAAAAAAAAAAAAAAAAAATAGAAAAATTTACTATTTCAGTTCTATTAGGTTGAACTTATGAATTGAAATGAATGAATTTAAACAATGAATGAACTGTCTCTTACAACATTTACAAATATATATATATATATATATATATATATATAGCAGATCTTATTCACTAATAGTAATGATTAAATTAGTTTATTTTTGAATTCATGATATGGTATTATAAAATTTCCCAGAAATTCCATCTACTTCTTCATTGTAAAACATATAAGAAAAGCTTAAATTTGACAAAAATTTATATAAAAAGTGTAGATTTATTAAAAAATTTTATTACTTAAATTATAATATAATTAAATGAAAATTATTAACTAATGAATGGATTTTAACTCAATTTTAGAATTTTCCTTATTTAAAAGGTTCACAGTTGACTAATAAGAAAACTATTTAAATGCGAAACTTTTCATTATTTTATTTTAAAAAAAACCTGAAATCAGTTTATACAAAACAATTTAAAATTTGTCTTCTTAAAATAACATAATTAAGTTTCTGAACAAAAAAGAGATTAGAAGAGAAAATTCTTATAGAAATTAGTAATAAAAAGCAAAATTATTTCAGACAAATATTTGAAGAGAACTCGGATATATGTAATCATAATTCTTCGTCGGAGTTTGTACATATTTGTAAGAAAGACATTTAAAAAAATCAGTAATTCAGTTTGCAAATATAGGTATGGAGAAGGTAGTACCTAAAGAAGATTAAAATTAATTATAAGAATTAGTTATATATTGTATAAAAGAGAAAGCATACTTACATTCGGTAGGCGTATATTCCATATTCTGATATCATTAGGTAGTTGATTTTTTGGAGTGATTGGTTGAAGAAGTATCAAGCTTTTAGACCCTCTTCTGTCCTTCCCATGATACAGAAACATTTCATCTGATAAATAATCAGCATCGTGATAGGCGTATATCACTCGTACCGTATCATTCTAAAGGATTAAATAATAATTTCTAACTCAGGATATACATTACAAAAGCGTTTAAGAAAATTACCCTGAATTTAACATATATCGTCGAGGAAAAAGTAAAAGCCTTATCAAATTTTTATATAAAACTTCTTGTTTACAGGAGAAAAACCAAAAAAAGATATATTCGTATCCTGTAAGAAGAGATTTTCTTGAAGTACAGTAACATATATATAGATAATAGTTTTCAGTTTTCGCGCAAATATCTACTGTAACAATACGTCATAATATTCATTAGCATAATTTTGATGAACGATATGTTGAGTTATCGCATTAAATTTTTTTTTTATTCAGTGCATTTAACAATAAAGACAGAATATTTTCACCTTTTTTCAAAATTTTCTTTTAGATATTGTTTTTGTACTAGAATTGATTAAGTTTACTGGATTTTTCTTATGTTCATATAAAAATTACATATAACTAAAATAAAAATATAATAATAATCATAAATCAGGGATATTGAAATATTATTTTTTAAAAAAAATCTATAAACCCTATAACAGTTCTTTATATAAGTTAAGTGAGATAATGAAATTATTGAATAAGTTCTACAACCATTGATATCAAAAATATTGCTTTGAAATATTTTATGCTTTAACTAACGGATTGGAAACTAGAAAATCTTTATGTTTCGAATTAAGGTTATTAAACTCCATTATAGTAAACTTCCAAATCATCGTAAATTTATCGATTTTGTATTTACCGACTCCTTTAGCCTCAATGTAAGGAAATTACTGCTTGATATTTTATTAGATAAAATTTGTATTAAGCGAAAACTTATGAAATTCCCATTAACACTTAATATAATAATATGTTCAATGATTATATACCGCATTTATTCGAATCTAAGCCGGCATCGATTCTAAGCCACACCCCAAATTCAAAACAATTTTTTGTGAAAAAGGGAAAATAGTATAAAATGGTTTATCGATGTTCAATTTTTTGAAATTAAAATAAATTTAAAATGAGAAGTGAATAATTAGTCATTTTACACTATCATAAACTTTTAAATATGTACATGAACCTTTGATTGCTCGAATTGTCCTAACGAATTTTTCCCCCTTCGATTCTAAGCCACACCCGAATTTCAGTAGCATTAACATTGGGGAAAAAGTGTGGCTTAGATTCCAGTAAATATAATGCATACATTTTAAAACTTGATAAAATTCACAGATATTTATTACTTAAATATAATTTGATAAAATAATGTAGCAAAATATTTTCAGAAATATCTGACAGGGTGCTAAGAATGAAAGCATCCCGAAACGAATAAGGCTTTAGATTGAACCATATAATGGCTATGTAAGTAAGTATAATGAAAAACGAAAGTTAAGGGATAGTACTCTGTCTTTTTTTATGAGCATACTTATAATGTTAGTATAGGTTTTTTGTTATGATTACATTTTTTAACTCTAAGACAAGCCTATGTATATAAAAATTATTGAATAATTCAACAGGTATCTAATACATCAAAGTTAAAAAAAACTTAATGAATTATTTGCCTGCCATACAATATTAGTTAATAAGCCTTTTCAGGTATGATTAAAGAAATATCAATTCATTTAGAATGATCTAAATTTATCTATTTTCCCTCAAAATAATGAAAAAAATTCCAACTAAATGAATCTATTAAGTTATCACTTATTAATAAACTTGCAGAAATTAGAGCTGACATTAAAATTCTTTCTGAATTATTAAAAATCTATCAGGCGTTTCTTTTAGCTAGTCACAAACTACACTCATGTCCATAAATTAAGGGTAATTCAGAATCACACAGAAAGTGAACTCTAAAATAAAAATTTCACCTGTAGAATTATCACACATATCTTGAAAAAGAATATGCAAATTACAGGAAACCACCAGATGGCGTGGATAGTACGTCACAATGACGAGAGTGTAAGAGAGGGGTATATAAGGAATGGTGGCAAAGAAGTAAAATTGTTCACAAGCGCTTTAAAAGCCTTTCAGTGCAATAACCGCATAGTTATGGCACAAAGGAAGCATTTGGATGATTTTTTTACGTGGTTGAATTATCGGACGACTGGAATGTGGACATACCCAGCTGGAAGTATCCGAGGAACTTGGAATCGCCCAGAGTGTCATCTCCAGGCTTTAGCAACGATTCCAAGATGATGGTAATGTGAGTAGATGTTACAGCACAGGTCGCCCCGAGTTACAACGCCGAATGAGGACCGGTATTTGGCAGTTACTGCCAAAAGAAACAGACGGAGCACAGCACCAGACCTATCTCGTTAGCTGTCTTCAGCAACCGGTACGACAGTTTCAAGGCAGACCGTGTACAGACGCTTAGGGCACAGTGGTCTATATGCTCGTAGGCCTGTCAGATGTGTTCCCCTTACCGCAACTCACTGACGCCTGCGATTAACCTGGAGTAGAGAGCATGCATCGTGGACACCGCAACAGTGGTCTTGTGTGATGTTTTCCGACGAGTCCAGGTTTAGTTTGCAGTCTGATTCTCGCCGGACTTTCATCTGGAGAGCGCCAGGTACCCGTTACTACCAAGAGAACACCATTAAACGACACCGTTACGGGAGTGCAGGATGGCTCGTTTGGGGAGGAATTATTCTTGGTTCCAGAACTGACCTGCATGTTCAGAGTGTAAAGATGACAGGCCACATCTATCGGGATGTCATTCTGGAACAACTTGTACGTTTGTTTCGGGGCGCCATGGGTGCTGAATTTCTGTTTATGGATGACAATGCCCGTCCTCACCATGCAAACATTGTAGACGAATGCCTTCAATCGGAGGATATCACCCGTATGGATTGGCCAGCATACTTACCGGACTTAAATCCAATAGAGCATGTGTGGGATATGTTTGGCCGACGAATTGCAGCCCGTCAACCCCCTCCCACCTGTCTACCGGAACTTCGGAGGGCATTGCTTGATCAGTGGTGTAATATTCCCCAAGATCAGATTGATAATTTGATACTCAGCATGCGTAGGCGTTGTAAGGCCTGTATTGCATCGTCCGGGAGACATACTCCGTATTAACCATCATACTAACCATGTTATACTGTTTTTTGTAAATAGGTTCTTTTTTGAAATTTGCTCCAGGGAGTAAAAATCGCAATTTTTATTAATTATGTCAAACATATAGCATCTTTTTTGCTCTTTACCTTTTGTTTAATAGATAGACTTTACAAATAAGTCAAATTTGTTTTGCTTCTGTCTCTTTCTTTGCCTGAACTTCATTATCCTTAATTTATAGACATGAGTGTATAAAAGATAATTTGGCAAAAACTGAATAAATCATTTTCATAAATCATTACTCCTCAACGTCTTACTTTTTAAGTACTTGAAAAAGATTGAAAGAAAATTCAAAATTTTGATTTTCTTTCATTTAAAAATATTAGAGGAAGGCAAATGCATATCTATTACAGGATTTTATGGGCTGTAATAAAGCAATAATAAAAAAGTAAATGTATAAATTCGACAGAACAGCAACAGAACAGATATCGCTGTAGTGAATAATAGCCCGGGTGACCCAAAGAAGGACATTGTGAAGCTTCTTCAAGTTGTGGGCGTAAGTAATTGAGTGGGCGACCGTTTTTTCTTCAGTTGTTTAGTTAGTGTATATGTAGATACGATACAAAAACCAGTAATAAATATTTTAACATTTTCCGTTATCATGATTTGGTGATTCGTTGTTTTTTCAAAATTTTAGTAGCCATTTTTTAAAATTTCTTACAACTCACTGAAAATCCGAAAAGAGTACAGTTATTAAATATGGTATACTACAGGAGCTTTTACTGCAAGAACATATTCTTTCAAAATGAATTTTTAATTTTGGGTGTATTTAGATACAGATTTCTCTTTTCTATAGAATTTTTTTTATATCTAATATGTTATGTATGCCAATGTTGTAAGAGTAATAATAAATAAGAAGAATATAGAGGTCTCTACTTTCTATTTTCTGAAGAATTAGAATTATTAAAATTAGAAAGAATTACTTTCTTTCTATTTTTTAATTAAAATCGATGATAAAAAAACAGATAGTACGAAAACTTATCATAATAAAATTAATTATAAGATGCAAGAATGCAATATGTTTTCATATTTAATGACGGATGTTTTTAACTTTCGAGATTGAACACAAGAAATTTCTATTATTTAAAGAATTTGATAGTCCAAAAATACTTTTAAATATTAAAAATGAGATTTTAATACATAAATAAGAACTATCAAATATTTAGATCCCGAATGCAAAGAGCATTAATATTATCTTAACGATATCTTGAATTATAATATATGAATGTAAGGATTATATAGGATAAGGATAACGTGTGAATCTATTGAATATATTTTTTAATATAAGAACTATAGATCCTTGAGAAATATTTGCTACATTATGAAGCTTATAGTCAAAAGAAAACAATATTTTTCTCTCTTTTTTATTAACTCAGGTTCGCACTTTTTACATAGCTCAATAATTCTATCTCAGAACTTAATAAAAAAAAAGGTAGAAGCGCCTGATGACATTTGTTCTTAATTTTTCAGGATGTGGAATTCATTTACATACAATCAGCAGAAGTCTGAACAAAATAAGAATGAATACGAATGGGACCCATTGAAAATATTGGGTTCTCTAGAAAATTAATGAAAAGGATCCTTTTAAATATCAGGTACTTAATATGGTGAAACAAGATATGAATCATTGGCATAGCCAAGTAATTTTAGCGCGTTTTTCATATGTTGTATTTTACAATAATGCAACTAATGAACTTTTTACTAACAGAAAGTAGTGTGTGTGTACTGTACTTAAAAAAATAAAGAAATAAATTTAAATTTGATTCGGCTCATCTAGAGCACAAATGCGACCCAATGCCGAAAACCCGAGGTCAATCGGTTAATTATTGGCTGAGAAAAAGGTACGACAAAATATGGAACGAAGACGAAGACGAAATTTGCGTCCTAATAGCGCTTTTTTTACACTACGTGAAAAACGCACTAAAAACTATCTGGAACAGCAGATTTTATGTTACCCCAAAGTTTACGATGGGATTTTTATGATATGAAGGCGTTATCAATTAAAAACATAAGCCAGTTTTCTAAAACTAATTTAAGCAGTTTTAAAACTTAAAGCATAGATATTTTTACTCATTCAGTACTTTTTCTGTGAGACCCATGTTTTCTTTTACCAATCAAAAAAGAAAAACCTCTTCTTTTATCAATACTAAAGACTAATTCAATTCAGAAAAATAATTTTCTCATTTTTCTTTTTTCATGAGGTATCAGAGATTTTGACAAAAATTCGTACTTTCTGGTGAAAAAGTACAAAAGCTGTCTTAACCCTTTATCTACCGATGGTACTTATATAAGTACCACCCATTTTAAAATTACATAGAATAACCATTTTATGAATACTCTGATGATACGTAGCAGGGATATCCTTTAATTTCACTCTTCTAGGATATATGGCAGCACGGGTTCGATGATAAGGTTTTAGCGGGGAAGGCGAATAGTTTTATAGCAGAAGTTGCGTTTTCAGTTGACATTTTGATTGCGAAGATTGTCATTTTTTTTCTGAAAAAGTAGTTAATATCAAAAGGTAAGTGTCTTATTTTGTGTGTGTTAGTTAAGACCTTAGAAAACGATTCGACTATTTATTTTAATCAAACAGTGAAAAATTAATTTGACAGTTGAATAACATTGTGGTACTTATAATCACCGACAAACCACTGGATGTTAGAGCAAGATCTTCGTTTTCTTCGCCCGTGTAACTTATTATTATTTTTCGTCATGATTAACATCATTACTACAGTGTAATAAACTCATGCTTTATTTGGAATTTCTTTAACTTATTTATTTTGTTTTTTGTTTTGTTTTATTTTTACGTTTTCATAAAACTTTGAACTTTGAATCAGAGCTCATTTTTTTTTTTTTTTTTTGCCGCGCACTTAAATCAAATATCTATTCTTTATTCAAAAATTAACAGAATTTTAATTTCTTTACGTAACGAGAATTAGCAATAATAGGAAATTTTAAAGGTGCTATTATACCCCCCCCCCGTTTCTTAGTGTGTCTGGAAAAAATAAGCTCAGTCTTCAAGAGGCTTTGAATATATTACAGAACCTACCATCTGAAAGCAATGACGATCAAGGGATTGAACAAGACTCAAGGTGCATAGTTCCCATTAAAAAAATACAGTATTTTCTACAACAGGATGCAGTGCTTTAAAAAACATTCAATCGGAACCAACTCAAAATGCCTAATGTGTAATGAATTTTTGTGTATTAATGAAAAAAAAACTGTCTGTTTGAATATCAACTTGATGACATTCAAAGAGACAGTTTTTTTATGTGTAAAATTTGCTTTCATGTGTAAAAAAAGTAAAATTTTTTATAATTTTTCAAAAATAAATATATTGTGTTGCAAAATATTAGTGTTCTCAGCATTTTTAAGAGATAAAACTCCCTTAAAAAGTCAAACAGTCATTTTGTATCATGAGAATATTTTAAAACTCCGTGTACTGACGGTGCCTTAAAATACCAATTTAATTAATTAGCTCTAATGGATTAAATTTCTCAAAGTTGAGTATTTTATTTTTGTATATCCCTTAATTTTCAATGTAGTGATTAAAAAAAATTATACACGAAAAAAATTGCAGTAAATGATAATGTGGTAGATAAAGGGTTAAAAGCTAAACTGGAAAGAGGAAACCAGGTTTGAAATTGAATGCGTCGTGATAACCTGTGGTTACAGCTATGTCTGGAGAGGTGAATTTGTGTCCTGATTCCACACTAAAGAGTTATCGTGCGTAAAAATGGGAACTGTTGCACGTGGATACTTCCACTGACGACGCGTTATTTGAAGTATAGTTCGTCATGCTTAAAAATATCTTTAACACTAAAAGGAATTAATATTTCATACCGTAATTGCCAAATCTTGTTCATCGCAAGTGTCAAATTTACGGCTGAATTGAAGAACCGTATGGGATTCATTTTCATATCCATGTAGAAGTTGCCAATCTTGCTGATCGTCTAACACTGGCATGGCATTTTTATATGCATGGCGATCCTATAAAAGTAAATAAAAATTATTTCAATTTAATGTTTGTTGCCTTTATTTTGAAAGAGTAAGTAAGCTATTTTCTTGAAATAATTTTTGATTTAAAATTGTTTTGTTGCTCAAAAAATAATGTTTTTAAAATTTGTATCGAAATTTTTGATATAGATTTTCATTCACAAATAATTTAGAGTAATAATAGTTAAAAAATCCATTCCTTTTTTTAATTTACACTCTTGGAGAAATTTTAAAATCGGTTCTAAGATATTTTATTACTTTTATTTGCTATTGAATTATCGTTTATTATTTTCCAATTACTAAGAATATTTTTTTGAATTAGTTAGTTATTTGTGTATTTAAAAAAAGCCAATACAGATTTAAAAGAACTGTCGTATTGTCTCTATTTTTAACTTCAAGTATCTGTTCGTGGTATTAATGCGTAATAAATTAGTTGCAGTAAGCAACACATAAAGTTAATATATAGTAAAAAAAGACGGACATTTTTTAATATGAATAAGTTTTAGAAGCGTATGTGTGTGTGTGTGTGTAAAAAAACATCGAACACATTTTTTTAAAAAATATTTGTTTTATCAATGAAAGACAAATGTTTCTTACATAGATATTGAGGCTATATTCAGCAGTTTATTATAATTCGAGTATCTTTTAATGAATTTAACAAATCAGTATTTTTCTGTACAAATTAAAATATCTGAAATAATCTTCTCTATTGCTGATGTAGTGGTGTGAAAAATTTCTAGCTAATTTATATGGCACCTTAATTAAAGAACATAACTTTTAAAAACACTTTAACCTGTTGCACTATTTTTATTGACAATAAATATCACACACAATTAAAATGATTTAGATGCATAAACTTTTTCTAGCGAAATAGTTCCGTTAAATTTTAGGTGTTATTTCAAGTACTGAATCGATTCACTCAAATTCCATTACTTTTAAAATATAATAATGGTTTATATCTTAGCTTTATTTTTATGCTTAATCTGGAAGTTTGACATTGCTGAAGAGTAACGTTAAAGTTTTAAAAACTTGATCATTTATAAAGCATACGCCATGTTTTTAATAGTATGGTTTTTACAATTGCAACTCTTGAGATTAATTTTTGTTGTATTTAATTCATTACAACTTCGTTTCCCTTGTTTATTAACCCCTTAACTGCCGCCGGCATGTACATACGTCTCGCTTAGCCGGTATGTTAAGTGCCCTTGGCGTATATATGCGTCTTTGCGAAAACGATCCTTTTCTTTGTGCTGTTATCGATAAAACTATTCTGAAGGCTTTGGAATCCAATAAAATAACCTAGGCAGGGTTTAAGAAGAATTTACTTATTTCAAAGAAGAATTGTTTATTTTTGCCTTTCCTCTCCCGCCCACGATCCAATAAACCACATACAGGTACTTATATGAATAACGGTGGCGCAAGGGAGAGAATTGTGTAACTTTTAATAGGCAGTTAAAGGATTAAAGAATGATTAAATCGAAAGAATTTCATGTTAGATGCAGCTGGATTTTCCATGTTTTCTCTTCTCAAATGATAACTATATTACCTTCCTTTAAAAAGTATCTCTTAAATTAGAAAGATTAAACTATGTTTAAATTTCCTTGCTTTCATACAATTGCAAAGTAAAAACTTTTCAAGACAATTTGTGCTTAAATTATCAATAACCAACGTATTTTTTTTCTACACTGCATACTAATTTCCATTTTAAATAGCATTGATTAATGAGTGTTCAATAACATCAATCCCAAAAGTTACATTTTGATTAGCCATTTAATACAAGTTCGTGTCTGTAACTGCAGTTAAAACAAATCGCCATAATTATATGCAACAGTATACTTGAAGCTGTAAAATCTTGAACCACCAATTAGATAAACATCAATACATTGGTTATTTATTGCGCAAACTGATGTCTATCACCCAATTTATGGTTCATGTTGTAACGTCGTGATGGGAATTGTAAGGGAATCTATTGTAAGAATACGTGAGCAATAAACTAGATTTCAATGCTACCTGAATCAGACCAGTCTTAGCAGACATTAATTGCAATTTATATTTTATATCCATATATATTGAAGGGTTAAGAGGAGGGACGAACTGGCTGAGAAGGTCTTATCTTGTCTGGATTTATGTTGCATAAAACGTTTTTTTTATACTTAATAAATTGTTCTTTTTGACAATAATTAGGAAAATTAGTAGCACATAACACTGTTTGCAGGAAAAGTGAATTAGTGATATTTCATTGATATTTATTCTCAGAAATAGAGCATGTTTTCATAAATACTTGACTTTGATCCATTAATTACACCAATTTATTAATCGATAAATAAATCTTATCTCATTTTGACATCTTTTTTATATCTATATATATACTTTTTCTCAATATTATTAACAGAAAGGGGGAAGGTTGGTTGGCCACAAAACATGTTCAACCCCACTTTTATATAAAAATTGTTTTTTTTATATAAGCTGTTCTAAGTCAGCAATGTTGATAATACTGAAGCATCCATTCTTTTATATTATCCATTCTTTTATATTTCTTTTATTTAACTCTGTTATTTTAATTTTTCATATCTCCTTTTAAATTCTGTTGTCTGGTTATCTTGCAATTTCAATTCTTTTAAGTTTTAATCATGTTTATTCATCTCTCTCTTGCAGAGAAATTTTGATTATATATATATATATCTGATATACGTCATACAATCAGATACTTAGAAATGCTCTTCCTTAGTGAGCTCGAAGACAGTTTAAACTCCCTTACATGCGTATATCCTAATCCCCTACCCTGGATGTTTCTACAATTTAAGGTACATCCGGGATCCAATTGTAATAGGAAGTAGAAGATCTTTACCAATCAGGTTGACTTTTAGGTATTAAGTATCATCCAAGTATACCACTTTCTCTTATGAATTTTCAGAAAATATTTTTTTAAAGAAATTGTATGATAAGAAATTCAGGGGAGTTAAACTCATTACATGTATGTTAAAAAAGTCTCCTCTCTAAGCAAGCCATTGATATTTTAAGTGGGGGGAGTGAGCGAATATTAGCATCGCACTATTCAGCTACACGAGGGCTTTTGGCGACTGACCTCGTAATTCTGAACCATGGTCAAGTGACAAGGACGACACCTGAGCTGGTACCTCCTCTCCTAACTTCCACACCACGGGAGGAAACTTGAGCCTCGACGTATTTAACTTGCATCAGCCCCCTCTGCAGGGGGGGGGGTCTTTAGCGGTACCAGGAATGAACTTATGACATGCCAGCCACGAGTCCGTTACCTTGACTACTAAGTTACCGCGTCCATTTTAAGTGGGGGATTACGTAGAATTAAAATTGTATTTTCTGCTATAGGGATTCAAAAATTGTCATACAAATTTTTCATACTCCATTTTTATGTAGATCAGTTATGTAATTATTTATGAACTTTTACAGTTTAATCAATGTTTCAATTACTATAAATATAATGATAAACAATACCAACAGAGGCTCAAATAATATAAAGAACCGATGTAATCAGTGTAGTTATAGAGTAACTAATTAAAGTATGAGATTATTTATAGAAATTAATAAAATTAATTAATATTTAAAAGCTTATAATTAAATTAGACGTATATGTAATAAATGGTCCAATTGTTATAACTATTAATTTAAATGGAAACTATTCAAAGTCCTTGTTTGACGTCTTTTTTACAAAATTGAAAATTCTTTTGATTACTGTTTTTGTGGGCAAGATTTAGTATGTGCAATATGCATTTCCCGAATTAGTTATGAAATAGTTTTTGCAAAGTAAGTTTAAAGAGAAATGGATATTTTCCAGTGTTTTTTTGTTCATAATGACCATTTTACTTATTGTATGAATTAATCATTCATTATTGATTTTAAAATTACGTAATAGCCACTAAGAGTTATTTTTAATTTCTTAAGTATTTGAATCATACTATAATAATATTTAAATAATATGTGCAGTTTAGTTGCTCTTATCTTCTTAACTTTGATTTTACGAAAGTTTAAATATTTTGTTTCATTCAGCACAATGTTTGACATTTCATTTAAGTTGTGGATAGCAGCTATAAATTATTATTGATTCAGATTTTCTAAGTTCATGCACATTTAGAAAATAAACACTTTAATAAATGAAACTGAAGGATCCCCCTATAGTTAATTTTCTATCATTTAGAACATGTTTCAATTATTTGTTACAAATAAAATGAGAAAAAACAGAATTCTCCTCATTTTCTAAATAATTCATTTGATCGATTTATTATAGTTCAATCATTAGTAAACATTAAAAAACCTTGATTGCATATTTATATTTAGCTTATATAAATATTAAACTAATATTACTTTATCCAATAAAGGCTACAGTTCTATAATATTTGGTTCATAACTAAAATAAAATTTTTTCATTTTGCTGCATATAAAGCTATCATATATACTGCTGAAAGCATTTCATATTTGAATTAAAGAATTTTGACTTCATAAAAGATTACGATAACATTTTTTAAGAGAATAAATTTTTAGAATGTAATAGGACTGAGTGGTACATTTAATTTTTCGAAAAATTCACTCAAAATGTATAAGCATTGACTTAATTTAATCCATTGAAAGTTTTCTCGGAAATTATAGCATATAAAGAGAATCTATGCAAACTTTTGTTTGGAGCATTTTCAGGACCAGATAAGGACAATATAAAAAAATAAGTCAATTTCTACTAAGGTCAAAAAAGAAAAATTTATTTTAGTTACTTTTTATTAAATAATTACAATTAACATGAATGTGTATACACACATAACAAAATAACAACATTAAGTGACAAAACACTTTTTATACTAACATTAAAAACTTTTCAACCACATTAAATTTGTAATTAAATTTTTAAATAAAAGTTGAATATAATAGGAAAGAATTTATCTTAAAACCAGTGTAAAGGAATGCTGAGGTCTAGCTGGAATATGATTATTCAGGTTTAGTTAAATCTTCATCACAAATTTAACTAAAGCTGTTTTATCCAATGGTGTTGCCATCTAGAGAAATAATATAGGCTGAAATATCTCTTAAATTATAATAAATTAAGTTTAATTAAAGAATTAATATTTGAAAAAACTGTATAAACATCAAGTGTCCTTCACTACAAGCTTAAAAATGTATTTGAACTTGAGTGGATGAATAAAAAGTATTTTATTTACGATTGAAAATTTGAACAAGATATATAAATATATATATATATATATATATGGAGAGTGCGAACTAATAGCAGGAATTGTAAGAGGATGATACAAAGGCTCCAGATGAGACATTAATTTTTTATGACCTCATATTTTTATTAATGTTGATTTTTTTAAAAACTTTTGTAACATATGTGTATTTAACACTTTAACTGCCAAGTTATTTTGATGATTTGGGTAAATAAATTGTCGAATTCTTTCATTGCAAAAATAGAATGTTTAGTACAAAATAAAGATTAGTTACAAAATGATATGCATAAAATTTTTTAAGGTTTTGTAGCAACTGCATATTCATTTGAGGTGGCTGCCACACAGCGTGGTAGTGGTAAAGCTCGTTTCTGGGGAACATTAATTTCTAAAAAAATAATAAATAAAAATTAAATAAAATTAAATACGTATCAGTATTCAGTTTTGTGTGGTGTTAGTGGAAACAATTTTCCAAGCCCTACCACAAGCACTCCACTTTCCCATGCCCGAGGTAATCTCGGGCATGATGTTGAAAGGTTAATCAGTTTCCAGCGATGAAATATCTTAATAATAGTTCAGTTCTAAAGATAAATTGAAACGGAAGTTATTAATTGTACGTTGAATAAAAACACTATAAATTTACCGGAATAACATTTTTAATTGAATTACGATGAGAGATTCCTTAAATATAATAGGACAATAACGATATTAAAACATCACGACTAAGCAAAGGCTAAATTTCTGTATAAAATTAAATACGTTACATTTTGTGCATAATGCTTGACCAAGTACAAGTTTATTAAATTCGAAACGCACTTTATAGTAAAATATCAGTTTTGAACTTTTCTCTTAAAACCTTTCTGGATTTTCTTATGTAAATAAAACGCAATAAACATACCCTTTCTTATACCCCAAAAGTAATGTAATTCGTCGTAAAAAGTTACACATTTTTTTAACAAAAACTTAAATGAGTACCTTTTTTATATATTTATATAAGTGGCTAATTTTCCAAATCAATGTTAACTTACTAAGATTTTGACCAGAAGGATTTTTTATTAGAAGACTTATATTTCATGTATTAAATAACTTAAATTATACCTTGCAATTGCCGTTACGTTATCTGTTTTTAAAGCTATGAATCCAAATGTGACAATTCGTTCAAAAATGCAACATTCTGTGATTAATGAAATACAAATTTCTTCTAAAATTTCACTTGTTTTCCTTCGTTCCTTTAACACTAAAAAGACTGAAACTTAGTATGCACCCATATTGACCCAAAGCAGTCAAAATGACTGCATTGTGAAAAAATAACTAATGTGTAAAAAATTTATTTAAAATAAATTTTAAATATTTTTTATATTATTTATACAGTCATATAACAAGTTATTAGTAAATATTAACAATAAAAAAAGTTTACTTCACTTGGAAAGAAAATATATTCTAAAAAATTCTAAGAAATTGTGTCATTATATATGTAATTGTTTTTCTAATTGAAATTAAAAAGGATTCAAAATGACTTCCTTGGACAATCTAGTGTTAATTTTGAAATATTTATTACTATTTATGTATTTTTAATACTTGTCATCTTGAGTTATTTAACTGAAAATTATTATTTTTTGATAATTATTAATAACATATAAGTCAAGATATATATTCAAAATTTAAATTAAATGATCTGATGAATAAGTTTTACAAAAAACTATTAATTAAACTCATTTTGTTTAAGCATAATTTTATTTAACACAAAATATTAAAATCTATTGGAATTTTTAAATATGCTTGTAGCTTTTGAAGCATTTATTTCTAAAAATTATAATTATCAACACTTTTGTAAAATGAAGGGAATGTTAATTATATAGTCATACCACTAAAATTAGTTATTGTATAACATATTGAATGTGTTGATTATTCAATACGATTTTATTTATTAAAACACAATTTTTTGAAATATAATAATAAAAGATTGGAGTTTTAAGTCTGTGTTAAAAACAATTTCAAATGTTTGACGAATACTGATAAGTTTCATTTTAATATGTTTTATTTAATTAGATTATACTTATCAAGGTTGATAATATAAAAATAAAAATATGTATAAGAAATCCATTTATTAATTGTCTAAAATGTTGGATTAAATAACAATAGTAAGAAGCAACAGTTATGATTGAAAAATTTTTTTACCATCGTCGATTTATTTATAGATATTAGTAGATAAGGGTAGTTGTGGAATGATATTTGCTTAAATTCTATATCCATATTGTTTGTCTACTGTATAGACCTGAAGAGCTTGTGACTTTATTAGGATCCAGGCAAGTTACCGTTCAATTGTAAGAGGAACATTTCGACATTGCCACATTAATACTATACAGAATAAAATAGGAAACATTTTTGACAATTGCCTATGATATATAACTTTTAGAATAGAAAAAAAGAAATTTATATGACAAATTTTACTTGTGATTTCTCGTGCAGATTATGATACGCAGTAAAATGCATGAAAAACATACATTGATTACAACATTAAACTAAGCATCTAAATAACTCTTAATTAAGTACAAGGAATGTCATTGCGTCATTTTTTAAAGGAGACATGACAGCAATTGCAGATAACTCAGAAAGACACACGCCACCTTTCTTCGGCATCACGGTTTGACAAATACTAAGCTGTCATTTTTGTTTTCAATCACGTGTCATTTGTGGTCTGGAATGAAAAAAAAATCCAATTTCCTTTGTCTCCACCCTCATGTGTTAATCGAAAGAACGCACAACCTTGAACGAATCGTCACAGCTTTATGGTCAGGTGGTCACTCTCAGAGAAAATACAAAAATGACTAAGGTTGAAATAAATAAAAAAAAATGTACTACATTTTCATTCTTGAAGAGACTCTGTGAGGTATAACGCCCTGTCTTTCTCCCCTGACATGCTCTACCCTTTCATTTGTTACGCATCCCCGCAGCATTTCCTTCTGTCAAAAACTGCTCGGTTGGTGATTTTAATCCGATAATGTTTGGATTGGACAACAAAAAGGATATGTTATCAGATATTTCTGGATTACGAAGAGTAGAAGGGATGGTGTCAAATAATTCGAAGAATAGTAATACCAACTCAAATGGGATGTAATCTTTTGGTTGCAGGCAGTTTGGGGTACTGCAAGGATTTATTTTTTATTTTTGTTGTCAATTTTTGATTATAAAGTCGTCGACTGAAGTTTCAAAGTTTAATGCACTGTTTTCTCTTTTCATTCAGAGGAAAAACGTTTTAAATCTGAGCTGAGTAGAACTGATGAAAAGAGTATAAAAATAACGATACCGTGCAGATGGTATGAAAAACGTAAGAAAAACACACAAAACTAGCTTAAGATAAACAGAAACTATGCACTGTGTTCTTTTAAAAACACTAAAAAATTCCTTCCCTTTTTAAAATATAGCAAAAAGAGTATATTTTTAACTTATTAATGTTACTTTTTCTTTTTTGAATGGCAACTAAATTAAATAAACTATGTCAATTCATTTTTTTTGAAAAATGTATGTAAATAGTTTTATTTGGGTACATAAAAAGATTACTGCTAAAATTGGTTTATTACCCAAATATCCATGTTATATAAAAAACGTTACGCGGTACTGTACTTTAAAAACTAACACGAATAGATGGTGTGAAGACCTTTGGTGGTGAAGACGAAAATATAATCAAGATTTTATAATATCGCTATGCAATAACTGAAACTAGAAGAAATAAAAGTGATTAAACTTTACATTTAAATAAGATCATATTACAACTACATTTATTATAGATGTTCTTAAAACTAATTGTGAGAAAGCATCCAGTAATACAAAATAATTAATTTTGGAGATATTTTTTATGGTTGAAATATTTTTTTTCAAATATTTCATTAATAATTAATTTCTTTTAGTTACTCAATCAATTTTCTCTTTCTATTTATGTTGTTTTCTTAACTTCTATTAAACATGAAATAAAATTTTCATTTTTATCCAGGTTTTGCTTTATTTTACGTTGATGAATAACTTTACACATGATGAATACGCTTTAAATGAATAACTTCTCTTTTAATCATCGTAAAATGCTAAAACAAGTACCTCTTTTATGTCATTAATATTTAAAACCCCAATCCCAGTTTAAATTTTAAAATAATTACATTATTTTTTATTAAAATCTTTCAATTTCTTTTATATTTTTAAACAATTTGTGACATACTTCACATGAGGTTTATTTTCGTAACTTCATTATTTAGAAATAGTATAATTTGATATACACCCAAATTGAAATTTAAATGAATAATTAAATCAAATTCAGAAATACAATTTAAAATGTATTTTGAGCCATGAAAATAAAATTTAATATATTTCGAAGAAAAGCTTTAAATTGCAGTTCTTATTGGAAACAACATAGAAATGAGTTAGAAATCATGGATTATAACCTTGTATTTGAAAATCCAAGCAGAGATTTAAAACAAAATGCATTCTAATATTTTTTCTAATTTTAATTAAAAACAAACAAACAAATATTTAAAAAAGTGATAAACTGGAAACATTTTTTAGAAATACGTATAAAAAATATATTGAAATTCTTTCACTGTTCCTCTTTTAATTGTCTTCTAAAAGGCAGATAATATACTTAATTAAAAATTCGTGATAATCGCGTAATCGTAATATAAAGTTAATTCACATCAATTCCGAAATCAAAACTAAGACTTTTTCTTAAAAATAAGTTAAACGATTTCATCTCTTTTAAACGATTTTGTTCGAAAATTAATAAAGAACATTATTTTAATTTGAATAACAAAATTAAAACTATGTTTTAATGAATATTTTTATGAATTTTTATAGTTTTTAAAGAAGTCTGATAAAATTTCCTACAATTTAATTCCACATCGCAGTGAGAATTTCATACGAAAAAATTTTAGCAATTTATTATTAACATTTTATCAATACATAAATGATTTGAAAATCATAGACTGGTAAAGATGAGTGATTAAATTATATACAAAAACTGAGAGAAGGAGTGTAAAGAGGAGAGTTTCAGACGTGTCATATACTAATAAATATTCATTTGTGAAACATTTCAAAGGAGTTCTTTATATAATATAGTCAGATATAATATACTCCCTTTGTTACATATCATTTTGGATCTCAGAAAGAGTTTTATATATAATATTGAATTTGTTATTTCAAGTCTCTGAACGGATTAAAAATTTGTATGAATTATGAAACATTAACTCCGTTCAGTTCAATTCGTTTCAGTTTTTTAAAACTTTTTTTAAGAACAAAATTTGCTAAAAACTAATATGAAACTAAATAAAATAACTGGAAAATTATGCAAGTAAGTGAAAAATACATTAAGCAAATGAGAAATATAATAAGTAAATGAAAAATATATTAAGTAAGTGAAAAATATATCAAGTAAATGAAAAATATATTAAGTAAATGAAAAGATATTAAATAAATGAAAAATTAATTTATCTCAATAATACTCAACACTTTAAAAAGATGATTCAATGATGTAACGAAAAATATAATTTGTTGTTAAAAATAAACTTATAGCGATTTATATTGGTCTGGTTGTTAGATTATATATAACTGGCCTTTTATTTTTGTTTGTTTTTTTATTAGAAAATTAGTCAATGTGTGTGTATAAGATTTAATTGTTTCTTTTCTGAGCTGTAATTGGAATTTTCTTAATATATTTTTTGTGTTTAATGCATTAATATAGTTGCGCGCATATATATTAGCACTTGCATAGATTTTTTATATTTTATATACTTTTCATTTTTTTTAAAGAAAATAGTCAACAGTTATGATTAAGCTTTTGTCTATTTGATAAAATTCCCTTTAATACAAAAATTCCTGATACAAATTGGTATTCGAAATATTTATAGTCAATAAAACACTTTATAGAATGCAAATGCAAAATTCTTTTATAGTCTCAATCAATATTAAATGCAATGCTTTTTACAGTCATTCTGAAAAAAAAAGAAGCAAAATTATTATTTTACTCTGAGTGTGGCCACAAATTTGCAAATAAACTTACTGGAATGAAAAACTATCTTTAAAAACAAGGCACTTACCTGAAGATAAACTTTGCCATTTTTCACCCATCCAATTGCAATATCACTTCCTGACATTCCTCCATTGGGAGAAAGTCCGAATGCAACATAGCCCTTAGCTTCAACTTCTATTCTAAATATCACTTTCTCATTGACATTATCAACCTTCCAGTAGAGATGAAAACGATTTTTATGGTCCAGAACATCGTAATGATATCCACTGGATTGACAAAGGTGCTTTAGTAAAACAATGAGCAAAACAGTCAAATGAGAAATAAAGTACTTAGGGATATATTTAAATCCCTGCATTTTTTTCTTTTCTTTTATATAATGAAAATTAAGAAGCTGAAAGTGTTGTATTCTTTCTTAAGTAATTTTTCTTCACATCTACTTACTCTTATATTAATTTTATTTTCTTATGAATCTTATCAACAGCATAAAATCAATAACTTACAGTAACAGATACCGAATTCTATAGATATTTTTATTTCATATTCACATGTGGCAACAATCAATCGACAAATGATAAAATGACATCGTCATTTTCAGCAGTTGGAAATTAAAAACAGTATATCAGTTCAAAGATTTTATATATTTTACTATTTTCTTAAATATCTGTGTTTGCACCAAGTAAATTCACAAATTTACGCTCTTATCGTAATCAAATAAAAATAAAAATAAAATGAAATCGATTGACAAATCCTTATGTTTCCTTCATTTTTGATTTATGTCAAAACGCGCGTTCGAAGTATTATTTTATAAATGTGATGTGGTAAGAAAATGAAATAAATTAATTTTATCCTGATAACATCATGAAAAAATCAACTTCTTAGTTATACACAATGAAAACGAAAATTATTTTTGAATATTTTAGCACAAGAATGAATATTTGTTAAAATATAATTCAATGGAACACAAAAACTGTTTGGGATATTGTTTATTCACAAATAACAGTATCTTAAAGAAAGATAGTATCGGTAATAAATTTTGTAGCAAACACTTTTGAGCTAATATCGTTTCTTTCTGATTTTGAGGTTCATATAATTTCACTTTTCAAATTATTTTGAGCTTTTTCTCATGAGTTATTCTTTGATTTTGAAGTTTCATAAACAAAGGATGCAAGCGTTTTTTCGTTCTAAAATGAGGTCTATTTACAAATAATCAACACCGTTAATCCAAGTATAGTGTAAAACATCAATTGTTTTTTAAAAAAATCGAGCCAACTCTTCGAAGAAAAAGAATATTACAAAACAGATATGACAAGTCACAACAAACTCTTTCTCGATAATATCACTAACTTCTTTTCCAATGCGGTAGGTTCAAAATGTCACTCACTGTATGTCAAGCGGTTCCACTAGACTTGAACTACCCCAAACAGATAAGTTTCACCCGGGTTCAGACGAAACACAATGCGATAGTGTTTTCTTTTCACCTGCGCGTAACAACACGACTCGGGAGAACCTCGCGTTAGTCCTCTCCGTTGAGGAGTGAGAGTCACGATTTCCAACTGGGATGGCTTTTGCTTGTTTTTTTTTCATGCCCTGTAACAGCTGCAGCTGCAGCAGCACTTCTGCCTTCCACCCGGTCTACTAATCCTTCGTAGTGCCCGGTTCCGTTCACACGCGTTTGGCAGGTGTGTCATTTCCGGCGTCTGCGGACGAACCGAGAATCCGTGACTATGGGGAGGGCTTGGGGCTTTCTTCTCTTATTGTAATTGCAGGAGGGCTGTTCCGCTTCATGAGGCTCGTACAACTCGTAGGCCACAAGGAGGATGTGAAAGATATAAGTAACTAATTGACAGTCCTTTCTTAAGAGGTTCTGCTCCATAATAGACCGAGAGAGAATTCTCTTTTCATCTTTTATGAAACCATATCGTTAAATATATTGTTTCCCAAAATTCATTTCACATTCACCATATGCAATATCATTAAAGATTTTGTATGAGGAGAGTGAAATCCAGGTTCAGAAATACTTAGAATTGCGGTGGATATATTCTTTGATAAGTTTTAATTTGAGACAACAGTTGATGAGTTATTTTTCCTTTCTTGTTTTCATTTTACTGCGATATTTCTAGTGTATACTTTAGATATGGTTACCAACCAGTGGCCCGGGGCCACATATGGCCTGCCTTGAATAATTTTGTGGCCCACGAGACTCATTACAACTTTATAAAATATGACTATTTTGAACAATAATTTTGTTTTTAGAATTTTTTTTTTAACAAATAAATCCCATAACTCTTTCTATTTTATCACGTTGCTTCTGTTACTGAAAATCTGTTTTTTCACCCCGAAATTGAAATTTATCAAACATAAATCGGGCTCAAACTTAACAGATGAAAACCTGCAATATCAATTACGATACGCTAATACATGCATCGAGATCGACTTGCAAGAACTAAGTGAAAGAGTTGAGAAGTAAATATTTCACTAATTAGATAAATTAAACGTTATTTCACCATTGTATTATTATTATTATATTATCTATGTTTATGTACATGAAAAAAAAATGAAAATATAATCAATAAAAACTCAAATTCAGTGGCGCAACAGCCCATGAGGGCTAGGTCTTACTGTGCCCCTACGTGACCATTGGGCACTAAGGTGCATGAGTAGATGTCCCAATCAGGTGGTCAGTCTCAAGCGAGACCCCCAGTGTTTAAGTCCCCAAGCAAGCTTGATACTCATTTAACGACCCACTGCAGGAGGGTTGAAAAGCTGAGTTGATAATCAATAAAATATAATGAAAATATATCAATCTATTTTAAATTTTCATTCCAATAAATGTTTGTAATGGGTTCAAACCTAATATAAAGATATTTATTTTAATATGCGGCCCGCGGGATTATAATGTTTTTCCGAAGTGGCCCGTGAGGTCATTTGAGATGGCCACCTCTCTCTGCTTTAGATTTAAATTAGAAATTTAAAAAAAAGTGTCTCCAAAACTAATTTTCCATTCTTAGAGAAAAAATCGTTAGAATGTGACTGTAACAAGTGCAGCACATTTTTGAAATAAAATTTCCCATCATTGAACTCGTGTTATTATTTTCATCCTAGCAGTATTTTTGTTATCTTTCTTTTTTATTACTGTTGCCCTTTGACATTAACTTGACTCTAGCACGATATCGTGCTAATTATGATTCCCTTTTTTCGCAATTACGCTCATGTAGCGATCGCATTTTCATCCAACGACCCTTTAATTTTTATTTTATGTGATAAAAATTCTGACTGGTTTAGCAAATAATTTACTTGCACGAGGAACGTGAACATTTTAAAAAGTAGTTTGAACTCGGAAAACTTTAATGAAGTATATGTTTAAATGGATACTGGGTATAATTTTTTTTAGAATAATCTGCAAAAATCATGTTTTTATTTTCTCGTTATTTTTTGTTTGGTAATCAAGTTCATAAATCTGTGTAACATAATACTGTACATTTAACTGACGCAATGTTTGTTTTTCAGTACTATTTATTAAAACAGTATATTTTCCATTTCTTTTCCTTTCTTTTTACTATTAGAAAATTATATTAGTGCTGGATTTATATATGTTAGAGTTTATGAGCTCAATATATATAGAAGAAGCATTTGAAAACTGACAACATTTAAGTTTTTACTCAAGAAATGTTAAAAGAGCAATGTTTGGCTTTCTTTTTTAATGTTCTTATAACACGTAACATGTTACATTATTATTACAGCTAAAATTCACCATTTGTTTTATGCTGAAAGAGGGAAAAAGCAGATTTATGTTAAAAGGTATGCAAAGAAAGCGAATAAAGAAACAGCCGAAATGCTTTGTTTAGTATTATATTCTTTTCTTTATTTCGGTCTTTTCAGGGATCATAAATATATTACGTAGAAACTTTTATGGAAGTTTTAGTTCTGTTATTCCATAAGATAAAGCATTAGAAAAAAAGGTGTTACTGAAGACTACTGAAGAAAAAAATGATGAAATCAATTTTGTAACCTCGAGTGAAGAAAATTTTTAGCCATGTAAAATTGGCTTGATAAATAAAATAAAGTAAAGTAAAATTAAAATAAATAAACAATTAATTAAAATGAATAGCGAAATATAAAATATAAGAAATAATAAAACAGATATATAAATAAAATAACTAAAATAAAAAATAAAGTTAAATAAACTGAAAAAAATAAAAAAATAACTAAAATAAGAAATAAAATAAAATAATTTACTAAATAAAATTTAAAAAAAAACTAAAATAAAATTAAAAAAAAAACTAAATAAAATTAAAAAAAATAACTCAAGTAAAATAAAAATAACTAAATAAAATTTAAAAAAAACTAAATAAAAATTTAAAAAATAGCTAAATAAAATTTTAAAAAATAACCAAAGTAAAATAAAAAAAATTAAATAAAATTAAAAAAAAAACTAAATAAAAATTTAAAAAATAACTAAATAAAATTACAAAAAACAAACAAACAAACAAGCAAATGAATAAATAAAATAAAACAATAATTAGGAGAATCCTTTTAGTAATTCTATTCATAAAAGTTGCAATGATGTAACGCAAAAAGGACTGAAAAAAAAAAAACTTAGCACCTTTGCAAATAAATGCAGTTCCTAACGATTTCAGATTTTATTTTTTTCTGTGAGCTAAAAAAAACCTTGCTAACTTTTAAAAATTATTTTGTATCATAATTTTTTTAAAAAAGTAATCTATAATAATTTTTTTAACAGAAGCACTAAGGAATGTTTTGAAAATTCCATGAATGATACCAAGTCTTGTTGTAAATTTATAATAACCACTTGGATATTAAGATATACTGGAGGTATGATTTCTTAGGCTGAGCCAGTAATACTAAACTGGTCTTACAGTCTATATTCGCAACGTCTTATAGTTATTGAAATTATTTTAAAGAACGTAATTCAAATTATTTTAAAGGACCCCCGAAGAGGTATACCCCTCAAAAATTTATCTTGTACTTTTCCAAAACAAGGAGAAAAGTAGCGTTCTTCAGGTTCCCGGATTGCGAATTGATCGTTGTTTGTGGTCAACCATTTTAATAAAAAAGAAGAGCAAAACTGGATTGGAAGACTTATGACTCTGGTGGCTAGAAAGTCTATAACAGGAAAGGAATTCGAAACTTGTAAGCTTGCATGTTTCTCTGAACTTCAAATATATTATTTAAAAAATGTGAGGAATACATAGTTTCAACATATGAATAACACCATTTAACTTTAAAGTACTTTGAAAAATCTTAGTTTCCTTTCTGGCGTAATTTTTTTCACATTACTGTTTTTATTTACAAACTCTTAATTGCTTTATAAATAGCTTATTAGAAGTTAAAACCAATAAAATTTAACATTCAACACAATTCACAATTTATAACTCAAATCTCTATTCAAATTCGTAAAAATCTCTGATGCATTGAGATTTTTAAATCTAAGCAAAATTGAAATAAGGGAGGGTTGATATATAATCATTGATAACTTAGGTACCTATCTTTTGCAGGGCTCACATATAATATTTTCCCTCCAATATGCTTGTAATTAAATCTTATAAAAAATCTTTTTTTTTTTTTTTTTTTTTTTTTTTGTAAAATTTTTGGACAGTTTATTTATAGAAGCCACGAAAGCTAATTAAACAGAAAAACAGGTGGATAAAAAAATGTATAATCTGATTTATGAATTGGAAGACAAGCTTTGTTTTACATCTTGTTTTTTTTTTTGCCACAAAAGATTGTTCGTTATGGGGAGGTTTTGAAATTTGAGACCTCATTTCCTTAATTTATCATTTTAATTTATTGAAGCGAGAAAAAGTAATTACAAAAAAAAATAGGTTGACTAAGAGAGAGGATTTTGAAACTTATCTATGAAAAAATAATTTTGGAAATTTTGCACATTGCCTTCACAGGTTTACATACCTCTTTCGAAGTTTACATAGTTTAATTTCACATTCTTAATTTCTTAACTGTGTTGAATAATACTTTTTTTTTTTATAAAAATGATAAGTCATACGATAACTAATTATGGTAAATATAGTAAATATAGCTATTTGTAAGGTTGAAATAATACTTTGCTTTTTTTCAAAAAAAAGAGATAAAAAAAGGAGAGTAAGCAAAATATTAGTGAATTAAAATAATGTTGTGTGTGTGTGACTCTACGATTATTATAGGTACAAGCAATTAGCATTATTTTTTGTAGTGAAATGAAACAAAGTTTATTTGACACACACACTTTACAAGGATTAAGAGAAGAATTTAATTGGTTTCATTGTTGAAAACTACATAGCAGCAATATGTCTCCTCTTTTGGAAATGACCCATTGTAGGATTCTGCGTTTCTCTGGTGACATTAGTGAATATGTATTACAAATTTATGCCCGAAAGCCTTTGATAATCCTTCATCCAGATTCAACCCAAATCCTTTTAATGATAATCTATCTTTCCCAATGTATGGAAAGGTCACTTTTCACACACTAGTTCTCACCTTAAGCAGTATGATCACTGACGGACAAAGACTCAGTATAAAGCGGTTCCTCCAGCAGTCAGGCCACATTCCATCTCAAATGTCTGTTATAACTTATCTCAAGGACTGTTGATGTTCTAAGTTCGGTTTGATGATAAATTAATATTAGATGCATAGAAAATGTGCTGAATACACATGTCACAACGAAAATTCAAATGGATATCTGTATTGGATATGATTATTGATGATTCCATCATTGATTTTACCCTTTCAGGACAGTGGAGCAACAATGATAGAAGTTCACTGGCTTAGTCTGACTCAATACCATGGATTCATAGTGTATCGAAAACAAATAGGACTTGCTTGTGTAAGACTTATTTATATGTAAACATAAATCCTATTAATACCTAAATTTAAAAACAAATGCTACATTAAGTATTGACGATATAGGAAGTATAATTTCATATTTACCAAATAATTGCTACTGAAAAAGTAAAATTTAAGAAGAAGTAAAATTTAAGTAAATAAAAGAAGGAAGAATTAAATTTAAAGTATAGTTCAGAAGAGTCAATTTCTTCTGATTAAATTAATACAAAAAGTAATCATATATCCGAATGTGTTTCATAGTTTTCAAAACTTTTGTTGTATAGCTCCATGCCAAATTCTTTTATCCAAATATTATTTCTTGTTTCCTAGGGGCAAGATTCATTTTATAGGTACGCTCTCAAAAATATATTTTAATAACGTCAACTTGTACATCGTTTTTTTCACTTTCTCCTTCAAAATTACAAAATTCACGTATAATATGTTTGTAAAATTCTTTTTTGTAAGATGATGAATTGTTATAAAATGAATATTACATTATGTAAATGATGGTATAGTTTACTCAATATAGGTGTATAGAAAAGAGTTTAATTTAAGTCACATAATTTATATGGGCACTTCACACATCAGGAAAAAGTTCTTGGTCGTCCATTTTTTACGTACTTGCTTTTTTTCTTTTTAAAAATATATCATATATTTAATATCAGTGTATTGTTGACTCCATGTTAGTGTGCGGCTATAGCAAAGATTTTAACGTAAAATAAATTAGAAATATCTTTGAGTTAATTCTATATGTCTTAGAACTATTTATTAGATAATTTAGCATTCTCTATGAAAAATTAAACTTTGGTATAAGTTAAAGAAAAAGTATAGTTGTGCGTATGATTCTTTTTAAACACACACATGCTTTCCCACACGCACACATCTGAATTATTAAGAAAAATTTTCATTTTGCGGTTTTTGTCAAAGATGAAGAAAAATATAAAACTAAGAAGAAAATTGAAAGTATTTTAGTTTTATTTTTTAAATCATACATACAAAAAGAGTTCTGTACAGTTCACTATAATTGAACAAAAAATACTTACATATTAAACACTCATTTAGCATATTTTATTGAAAGAATAGTTTTAAAATTCTACTAAAGGCCTTCTATGTTACGTATGGCATTGAAACTTCTGATGGATATGATTTTCATGAATATTAAGTCAGCTGGCAACGAAAAATGTATTCCTTCCTGTGGTCAAGGTTCGTGATATACATCTATGTAGATTGAACTCGAATCTCTATGTGTTCGAATGTAAGTTAAGTCTAAAAATTGTTCTCTGAATGTGGATTTTTCGCCCTTTTAATGAATTTGTTATTATAAAACTTATCCGAGCAGTTTAGTTTTAATTTTTTTAAATAAAATTTCATATACTTTTTGAATATGCAATGAATACTGTACCAAAATCATTCCTGCTACGCAAAGTGCGAGTTAGATTTAATTTTAGAAATTAGTAAAAAAAGATATTTTAAAAGTATCACATATTCTCTCTGTTTTATACAGATCAAAACTGTTTAAAGTTTACTCTTTTATAGATTGTATTGTTCTTTCTTCAATAATTAACAACTTTCAGCCTAATTGTTATGCACTTATTTCTAGCTATTTTTTTAAAGTTAACAAGTAGTTTTAAGCAAGCAGTTTTTAAACTACTAAAATATTTATGATTATTTAGAATGTGTATGCGTGAGTGAGAAAAATTGCGATATAATTTTTTTAATTTTTATTATATTTTATTACATTTTTTGGAAAGTAAGGATTAATATACTATTTAGAAAATTACAATTAGCCAAAAAACCAAATTTACAAAATTTGTATCAACTGAAGGGGTAAGTAATTCGTTTTCCAGGTATAATTAACTCTTACTTCATTTGTAAGACAAATTAAACTAGATGGAGTTATCTGTTATTTATAGCTTATTTTTATTTTGTCTCAATAATCATAGTTCTTAGTGTTTTGCACTTTGTTGAAATAATTAAAGCAATGCTTTATATAATAACCTTTGCCATTTTCCAAATTTCCAGTTGATTTAAATATACCTGATATTGTTCTGCTTACAAATAAGAATGGTGCTTTTGACAAAAGCTTTCGCTATATTTGCAGTAATTACCAAATGTGTATAATTTTTCAAATAATCAACTAATAGAATTATATATGTGAATTTTTTTTTAATATGAATAAATGAAAAGAAAACAATTTCTATGTTGGTAACATTGAAAAGAAACATTTGGATACTTAACAACAAATGTTTAAAAATGACTAATTTTTTAAATTTATTTAATTAACTAATTTATTATCATTACATTATTAATATTAATAAATATTTAATTCATTTTGTATTAGTGTAATTAACATTAAATCTGATATCTATACTTTCATTCATTTATATTGCCCCTGGAAGATACTAACAAGCAAAAAGTTAAGGCTTTCTATCAGTGCCTCACAGTATGGAACCTTAAACTGTTTTTGGCAAATGATTTAATTGAGGTTATACTCATGGGCCATAAGAAACCGAAACTTGGCACTCAGTTCTTTCGAGGTCACTTGTGTTTTGCCATTAAATACTATTACTAATTTCCTTTTCCTGTCAAGTTTTTTGCTATACTCTTCACTCTCTTTTGGAAACTGTAAGGATAAATATTTTTTCCTTAGCCAGAGAGATTAATTGACCAGTATTTTATAGTTCCTTCGATAAATGCTTCGTTGAGAAAAATATATTGTAAGTTCTCAAAAGAACTATTTGTGATATCAGTTGCGTGTGCGTGTTATATGGATTAAAACAGTTTATTTTCTCGAAGTTATAATTTCTTAGTTAGAAATGGAATGAATAATTGCTGTTCAGTTTTATTTAATAATTTATACGCAGAATTTCTATATCGTCTTTTAAAATAGTTTTTAATTTATGAAGTGTGTCATCTCTATCTGATATTTTTTGAAGTGTTAAACGGTTTATTGAAATAGTTTCATAAAAAAAAATTCTTCAACAGTATCACATCTTTGTAAATAAGACTTAATCCTTACATATAATTCTTTTTTAATCAGTTCTTATTTAAAGATTTATTTGCAGCAGCATAAACTACATCGATCTTTTGAATTTGAATATTTTTATACATTTTATCTACAAATTTGATAATCTTAAATCAAGAGACAATTGTTTACCTTCCTCTCTCTATTTCTGTTGAATAAGTGCTTGAAATGAATTAAGCCATAAAAATAAACATTCTTACCGACTCTTATAAAAAAACCTCCTAATAGAGTTTTGTGGAAAGCTATGTGTACAAATGCTTATTAATTTTATTACATTTCTAATTAATATTTATTTAACTTGCCTTTATATTTATTTAATATGCGTGAATGTATTTAATACATATTCAGATTTAGTTCATACGTAAGCTTAAACCTTCTTTTGGTGTCGAAAGATCCTATCTTTAGCATATTTGTATTCTTATTCTTCATTTCTGTAATATAATTATAATTTTAATTCTTCAAGTCCTTCCTCCCCCGATATATCTATATATTACACCCTCAAAAACATAGACATGGTAATTTATCATCACGGAATTTCATAGTTGTAATTTGCGTTTTCTATTACCTTTAGATTTCATTTAATGTAATACAGAATGTTTCATTTTTTATTTTTTAGTAATTTACCTTTAATTTATATTAAACTAAGGGAACGAAGGACTTATTTCATAAAATATTATAATTGAAAAATTTTGCACATATTTCACACAAAACAAATTTACTCTTGAAATGAATCTATGACTTTTGTGAAAAGCTAATCCTCCTTAAGAGGGTTCACCCATGTGACGGCCTGTTTTTTAAGCCTTTTTAGAGAAATTTTTTTGAAGACCAGTAAAAAAACAGAACTTTAAGTTTTTTCATCATTTATTTATATGTATTTAAGAGTATGATAAATGTTTAGCCAAAAATATCCAATAGAACGTGAGTTATAGCGCTCTGAAAACACCCACCTCGAAAAAAAGATACTCACTTCCTTCACAATTCCGGCTGATTGGCTTATTTGAAATTAAAAAAAATTAATGGCTTTTTAATCTATAAGCTTAAATGCACAGAATGGATTATACTCAAATCAAAATATCAAAAATTGGGTTTTTGGTAGACCTCTGAAGAAAGAGTTTCGAATTTCATAGGGTTTTTTTCTTATGATTTTGCTATAAAAAATAGAAATATTTTGAATTTTGGAATGATCGTAATCCATTTGGTGCGTATATATGTGCTGAGTCTACCCTATAAATTTAAAGTCATTCGGTCCAACCGTTCTTGAGATACGATGGAGGAAAGTTTGAAAAACTCAGTTTTGAGAAAAACGCGTTTAAAGTTTCAAGTCCTATTAAAACAATGAAAATCTTAACTTACCCTCAATCGACGATGCCTGGTAGCGAAGACTTGAACAAGTTGGACGAAATTTTCAATAACTATAGATATTTCTTTTTAAACCTCTCCAAACTTGTAGGAACGTATATTTGCATAGAAGGGTATCCAACCGACTGTACACAATAGGCCCAGCTTTCGATTGCCAACTCAGCGCTCCGAACAGTTGCTCTTCTAACACTTGCTTCTTTATAACGAACTTTAATAAAATACTTTACCACCGTATTCTAGACATGTTAAGGAAGCAATTGATCGAAAAGAAAATTTTTTAAAATGATTTTTTGAACCTATCACATGGGTTTACCCCTTTAAACGACAGAGTTGCGTCAAAAGAGTATTTAACTCGTAAATTTACAGTAGGGGAAGCTCAAATCGAATCGTTGATTCGGATTCTTTTAAAGAACTGGCATTTGTATTTTATTTTGATTGTTTATTAACGTTACAATTCAAAGCAACACGAATACTAACGGCGATGAGCTTCGTATTTAGAATAATGGTGAAAGGGTAAGGACGACATACACTTGAGTTGGTGCCCAACTCTCTAAAATTCAGTCCCTTTACACCAGTGGTCTTCAAATTGTATCCCACGGAATCCTTGGATTCCAAGAGGGACTCCCAGGGGTTCCAAAAGTCCCAATAAAAATAAAAAACAAAGATATAAATGTATACGTAAAATGGATTCTCATTCTCTATAGAATCTAAAAGCTCATCGCAGTCATTAAAAAATGGAAAATTTTGTTTATGCATAGTAACTTTATTTTGCAGTACTCTTTAAACTTTCATTATAATATAATAAAACATATTAAAATGTTTTTTTTTATATGCACTATACTTACAAATTTGTGAATATTTTATTGTTTACTATCCCGGATTCCCTTAAATAATTTTAACTCATTAGAATAATATTTTGCAAAACTTAATAGTTTTCTAATGGAAAACACACCCTTTTTTTAATTATGTGAAAAACATCTATAATGAAAGAGAGGGAAAACCTTAACGACATATCAACAGATTTGAAGTTAAAAATATAATAACAGTAAGAACAGCTCCTTTTAAGTTTTAGGTTGCACATTCATGCAAAATACATTGGGTTTCTCATACAACTATTAAGATTTCAATGTCATTTAGAATAATGTATTTAAGTGAAAAATATTCCTCAACGTGCATGGCTACAAAAACAAAATATAGAAACAAATTGAGCTTAGAATATGAAATGCGTTTGCAGTTAATTTCAATAGACTTCGACTTCGACAGTTGTGTAAAAATATGTAAAGCACATATCCCAGTTACTAAATATAATGCATGGGCAAGTGACACTTGGATCACAAACTAATATTATTAATGAGTAAATTATATTTAAATTTTTAATTACAAATATAATATTTTTATATATATATTGCCTTTACATAATATGTAATATTTAAAGTAGAGAGATTAACATGTTATAGGTACTTTATGTAAAGTACCTATAACATGTTAATCTCTCTACTTTAAATATTACATTATTTTAGGTGTGGAATGAGTTCCATAAGAACACCATATAGTTTTAAGGGTTCCATGAGTCAAAAAAGTTTGATGACCACTGCTTTTAACACGAAGAATTTTAAATTGCACTAAGGCTACGCAGAAATAACGCTAGCCAAGAGGTAGTGACTATGAATAGGTTACCGCGTCATTTAAAGTAAAGAGGAATTGCCGAAAATAAAAATGTCCGAAAGTCCTTCGATTTGCGGTGTGGAAGTTTGGATAGGGATGTAAGAACTGAGATATCATTCCCGTGTCACTTGTGGTTCGAAATAGATCCCTCACAATTATTTTTTTGTGTTTTTAGGGCCATTTTAATTCTAAACAATCAATCATTTTCCTTAAAGCATGCCTGCAGTGATAGATGTAAAATGCTACATAGGAAACAACTTAAATCTGTCTTATTCAATTAAAAACGGGCGAAATTTTTCAATAAATTATTTGAAATTTACTATTTGGTTGGTGAACATTTTAAAAAACTTGAAATCTTTAATTGATGATCACAAACGATACAATCAGACATTTGCAGAATAAAGGACTGTCAATAAAGTTTATTTAAAATGTTTTGAATGTACAGATATAAGGAGAAAAAATTTGTGGCAGAGACATTCGTTTAATTGAAGGGAATCACATTTTGTAGCTCAGCTCTACAGAAAGCACCAATGTATATCTCAAAAGCTAGTGCGCGTGGTTAAATAAAAATAGATAGGTTTACATAAACCGCAAAGTTTCTTAAACATGCATGTAGGTTTATTTTGAAAAGAGAACATAGAAAAAGGAGAACAAAAACAAGGATTAAAATTAACGCTTTCTTACAGACATTTCTCGGCTTCTAACTATTTTACTGCGGAGAAAGTCTAGTTCGCTATGATTACTACCTTAACTAGCCAAATGGAAAAACTAATAATTATTGAGTATGACTATAATTTTCTTAGGGGATGACTATAATTTTCTTAATCTTTCTGTTCGGGACGACGAATCCTTCAAAACGTGAAAATAATTTCGTATTAAATTTTGAATGTATTCAAACCAGACAGGCATTTACCAGTCTGCATTTCTATAAAAATTATCAAAATGCTTGTCTCTGAATCTGAATTGGTGGTTAAATCAAAGTTTTTTCTCTGAGGGCAGGAAATTTGAGTTGCTTGAAGTAATTTATTATTTGGCGAACTTTATTCAATTAAAAAGAAATCCGTCAAATTTCAGTTTGACAATTATCAGTTTAAAAAAAAAACTATTATTCTCCCCCCTCAGAAAAAAAAAATTAATTACATATTATTTATGCCTATTTCATCTGACATTGAATTTGTTCCACTTAGAAAATTTTTTAGAATTCAAATCGTTTATATCTTTTATTTTGACGTTGTGGGAATAAAATTATACTTTGACCAGAACTTTACCTTTTTCCTTTTATATATAATTCAGAATTATTCTACTCATAAAAATAGAAAACATTTCTGAATGTTTACTCAAGAAACTTTAAAACTATGTCGAGAATAATTACATTAAAATATCCTACAGGTGTAGGACAATTTCTTCAAGTTTCGTTAAGGCGATATGGTACCATCTTCACAATTTTTTTAATATTTGATATTTGGTTTTAATTGTATTTCATAAAGGTTAATATTTAATAATAATTTCATACAATTTTTTTTTAATTTGATGCAAAATGTTTGTAAAATTAAATTTTTTTTAGCTTTTTTAAGCATTTTTTAAATCCCTAAGGATTTTTTAAATATGCCTCTTTTCTTTCAAATTTTTTTTCCAAGTACCTTATAATATATTATATAAAACTGTGCATGGGTTTTTTTCTGCTGCGGCTCTTTAATTTTTTTTTTTTTTTTTTATAGTTAAACTTCCAAAAGTTCCCAAAAAAACATTTATTTTAATTTTGAATTTTTTTAGAAAAAGTACTAAACATGTTAGAGCCAATTCCATGCACAGTTTTACAAAACATACATTTCAGAACATGTATAAAAATTTTTAAACCCATACTTCAATTATCAAAAAAGCCTTAGGGTTTTGAATAACAGTATAAGTACAAAAATTCAACATGGAGAAATATGAGTTTGAAGTTTTCATTCCATGAATACCATGATGTAATATTCATCGAATAGTCTGAAACTATTACTTCATAATTTACAGGGATGCGTTGGAAGTATTTAAAGACTATGTTTACACACCTAGTTATAAGTAATGACATTGATTAAAATATAAAAAAGAATTCAGTGCTTAGGAATTATTTTGTATTACAAGGTAGTATGCAATTTTAAAATTACTCACAAATATTTATAATTTTATTGTGAGTACTTAACATTTTTTTCGAGATGCGGTGTTCCTATTAATTATAAAAACTATATATTTAAAGTTTCAACTGAGGTGAAAATAACAACGTATAGAAAAAATGATATTAATAGTGAGGAACTGAAAATACTGCATTTGAAATTTTTAGTATCTTATATTTTTAAGAGAAGTTTTTTTATTATTTAAAGTGGGGAGTAAAAAGTGAATTTATAAATTGAAAAATAATTGAAAATTTACTCCATAGATGGCAGCACAAATATTTTTATTCCTGATTCTTATTTTAACTTTTATAAGCATATAATGTGTACTTCAGAGAGAGAGAGAGAGAGTATTTTGCTTTTTTAAGTTTTACAGATCAAAAATTAAACAAAATTTCGATTCCTAAGAAATGGTCATATTCTAACCATTTAAAAGGTAGAGATTTTGATCATGGTACAAGAAGAAAAAAAAAAAAGAAACGAGCCTTACACACAGAGTAGTCGCATATGATGTGTAACATCTGACATGTTATCGTGGTAAATTCGCAATAGCAACTTAAATCCTGAAAAAAATGAATCGAGTATGATTGGAAATAATTTTCTATGGAATAATTATATCTTTAATGAAAATTTTATTTAATTAACACAAGGAGTAATGCAATTTTTTTTATCAAATAATTATTCTTGTTCAATTTCGGGAAGAGCGGTAATGATAATTTATGATAACTAAAATATGACACATATACTTGTGTTTTCAAAGTATTTAAAAACCATTGGAACATAGCGTCAATAACAGTACCACTGTTAGTTGTCGAAACATTTCGATTTGTGTTCATTTCGAGCTTGAGTTCATCATTCAAAAAAGCTATGAGTGGCTCGGCTTCTAGCAAACTTAAGTTGACTTTAAAATCACCACTCAAAATCATGGGAAGCGAATGATAGTTTTTTTTTTTAAAAAAGAGCAGAACCACCTTCGGTATATGGTAAAAGTAAAAAATGCAGGGAATCTTTAATTTTTTGAACCGTTTGATTCGGTGAAATGTATACGACCACCGAAATCACTGTTTGTCCATTTTCAAATAAGCATTTTGCCGCACATATGTCCCCAATATCTTGATTAACAATACCCAGTCCACTTGTTTGACGATAAGTAATATCCATATGTCGAGCCACAACATGTGAGTTGTTCTGTTTACGATAGATCGCAACACCAGCTGCTCTGTGGCCCGATCGTTTAAATTGTACGCAGCAATCGAAGTCAGGTATCGAAAAACGTTCGTCATTGTCTAACCACACCTCTGCCAAAAGGACTTAGCTTCTTCTCTGATCCTAAAGTGTCAAAACAAAAACTAAGATCCCACGACCTAGACCGCAGGGGGTGGGGGATGGGGGCGGAGCTCCTCCCGAATGAAGGAGGAAAAACAGAACTTCACTGAATAGCGCGCGCTTCCCCAACTTCCTGCTATGCATTTCCGTCCCTTTCCACGAAATCACTCCCACAAATCTCCAGCAATCGAGAGGAAAAATGTTACACATCAAAAGGTTTTTTTTTTACTGGATATGTATTACAACATATCCAGTACATATATATATATATAATATTCTGTTATATTTAAATAAATTTACATGCGTAACTATGATCTATAGAGAGAAAACATACGAAATATAAATAAGCTGCTTAGATAAGCTTAGAAACTGGACCCTTTTAAATAATTTAAATTTCAGAGCTGTGTAGCTAGCTTTACATGAGTAGATTTTACTGTCATATTTTATGTTTCTACAGTGCCAAAAAAATTATAAATTAAACTAAGTAAAATATGCTCAAACTTCATGCATGAATTATCAGCTAAAACAATGAATAACCCTTTTTTATTTAATCTTATTTGGGGTATCTTTTACCCATTCTTTTTTACTTCTCTCTTTTTTGAAGACAGATTTAAATATATTTCTTTTTTCCTTAAGACATAAATTTCCCTTTAAATTAATTGTTTTAACCACTTAAAAATAATTTTTACTATACATTAATGCGGACTCAACGTCTTAAATGGATCTTAATTACCAATGTTTTAAATTAGCAACATTATAATAACTTCCCATGAAACATCTAATTTACTTTCTCACTTAATGTATAAAGTATTTTCATTGTGTGTGCGTGCGAATTCAATAATTTTAAAAACATTATCGAGTTACTGGTTTTATAATTATTTAAAAGGCCACATGAAATCATTTACTATTTACTTTTATAAATACTGTCTGAATTTGTATTATTTGTATGTGTATATCGAGTTGAACGGAAAATTATACAGGATTTATGTACACAATTTTAAAAAGAAAGTTTTTTAATCATTAATATATTTTCCATTATTTCTATGAAATTTAATCATCCTTTAGGTAAATTTTTGATTTTATCTTTGAAGAAATTTTAGGTTTTGTAGTAAAATACCCATTTAGAGAATTTTCAATTTTCTGTTTATTAGAGAAATTTTTACTATTAAAAAAGCGGAAGAGAATTTAAACAAACAATAATTTCACTGGGCTGCATTATATCTAGACTCTAAGGTAGTTGAAGTAGAATATTTCTCATCCAAGTGTATTCAGTTTCAGTTGTGTGTGTGAGTCATTCATGCAAAATGAAACCACTTGGATGTTATCTTATTGAAGAATAACACTCTGTTTATTATGTAGTGGAGGTCGCATAGAGAATAGCCAGATTTTTAAAATTTTCTAATTGTCGACAGTAATTTGATTTGATTTTTTAAGAGCGTCGCAGTTGGAGGTTAATCATGGACTTAAAGCATTGGATCCACAATTTTGATCCTTGGTCAAGTGACGAGGACGATATCAAGTGACCCTCACCCTCCAAACTTCCCAACCAACGCAAGAACATTCGGTTTCGACAGACTTAACAGGCATCAGACCCTCTATCCGTTGGGTTTTGAGTAGCATCAGGATACGAATTCACGATTCGATAGAAATAACATTGGTCACGGATTCTGACTCTGATCACTCGGCTAAAATGGCATCATGATGGGTGCAAATGTTTGAACAATACAACTTTTTTTAATGCAATAGGTATATATGTAATTCCTTCTACCGAGATGATTTTTTTCTTGATTATTAAGTATTATGTTCATGTTGTCGTGGCATACTTGAGGAGGCTTGATACTTTTGAAATACGTTTATTGATGTAGAAGGACATCTCCAACAGAAAACATACACTCAAGAGCCAAAACATTATGACCACCCCTACATTTTGCAATGAACTCGCCTGGATGACGTGATCAGGTGGAAGTGGTATTTAACTGCTGCTGGAGAGTCTGAAGAATCATTCTTTCACTTACTTTTGTGTGTGATGGGAAAGGCTGCGGATCTAAGCGACTTTGATAGAGGGCAGATTGTAATGGCTTGAAGGATCGGAACAAGTATTTCCGAAACTGCACGACACGTGGGTTGTTCGCGATCTACTGTTGTTAGTACTTATGCAAAGTGGATGAATGACGGTGAAATCAGCAGTAGATGACATGGTGTTGGACGTCCACACCATGTCGTCGGAGACTGTCTCGCATGGTGAAGAAAAACCGGAGCCAGCCAGTGGCTCCGCTGACAGCCCAATACAATGCAGGGCCAAGTAGAATAGTATCGGAGAACACTGTTCAGTGGACACTGTTGGATATGGGGCTATGCAGCAAATGTCCCACTCGTGTGCCTTTGCTGACCAAGCGTCATTGCCAACTGCGAGTGCGCTGGGCCCGGGAACATCGCGACTGGTCCATGGATCAGTGGGAGAGAGTTGTCTGGTCAGATGAATCACGGTTTGGTCATTCCTCACACCGATGGCCGTGTCAGGATACGCCGTCTTCCAGGCGAACAGTTGCTCCCTCATTGTACAGTAGGTCATACACAGGCCGGTGGTGGCGGTATTATGCTTGCTCTTGGGCGTCTCTGGGACCCGTGGCTGTGGTAGAGCAGACCATGAATGCTACAGGGTATCTGAACATCATTGCGTACCAGTTGCACCTTTACATGGTCTCTGTTTTTCCAGCTGGAAATGGAATGTTCCAACAAGACAACGTCCCGTGCCACAAGGCTAAAATTGTGTTGGAGTGGTTCCAGGAACATGATGCTGAATTCCAGTTAATGTCCTGCCCGCCTAACTCACCGGATCTCAATCCGATAGAACACATTTGGGATGTCATGGGACGGCAGCTCAGAGTTCATAGACCACCAATTCGCAATATCTCGGATTTGCGTGACCTTTGCTTAAACATCTGGTACAATCTGTCTCCGGCCATCTACCAAGGACTTGTGGCATCCATGCCATGGCGGGTTGAAGCTGTGTTGCACGTCAAAGGTAGGGCAACTGGTTATTGACAGGTGGTCATAATGTTTTGGCTCTTGAGTGTAAAACTGGACATCACAACATAGAAAGAAAGACAAACACGAGCTGCAACTATTTACACGTAATGAAGACCAAAGAACTTTTCCTGTATCTTAGGGCATTTTATATAAAGCGGCAACAGAAAGTCTTTGAATCCGCCTGACTTCCTTGGATGTATCCCATGATTGGGGGAAAGATAACGCTCGATAGATTCTGATACAATATTACTTTAAAAAAAAACTGTTAACTTTTAAGGGATACGGTTACGATTATCCTGTTATGCGGGTAAGCTAGTTAATTATTTACGCACGAGTCTGAAGGCCAGTACCATAACAAGTTAAAAAAGTTATTTAGGGGAAGTTAAAGTGAATTATTACATACATACATCCGACGTTTCTCTCCTTTTTGTAGAAACATTCAGTTTTAATGCATTGACGGTAAATGCTTCAATAATATGTATCATACTAGCTGCATGGCCCGGCGTTGCACGGGCTTTCTCTACTTTTATAAATTTCCCCTTCTCAATGCCAGCACGTCCAGGGGTGGTTGTGATTTTTATAATAACATGCTATTAAAATTCCCTTTTTCTAATTTTTTTGGACTTTCTTGCCCCGTCGTACGGATTTCTTTCCTCACCGCTTAGCCCGGTTTTGCATGGGCTTTTACCGAGTTTATATAATTTAATTCCCATGGAAATTTCCTCTTTCTCTCATGACGCTAGTACTTCTGTGTTTATGTGTACGCGAGCGATGTGAGTTCTTTCTATTTTTCATTAAAATTCTTGAGAGAAGTTGGTTAAATCCTGAATTTTTTAGAGAGTATGTGAGAGAAGCGCTCTCTCTTCCCTCAGTGTGGGGAGGTCGGAAAGAAGACTAGTCATATTTCAAAATAATTTCAATTTATTGTCAGTATCAACCACAACGTAAAACTTATTAACCATGTCTAGAGATGCACCCAAATTCTAAATATGAATTACAATTGCGAGGCCAACGAGATACGAGAAGAAAAAATAAACAGATCACTTACGCCCAAATAATACCTTCTAATTCTCTTAGCAATTTAATCTACCTTAATTTCTATTTGACGTATTGTCAACTTTAGTATTATAATATTCAAATACTAAGTATTCACGTTCACTTTATATTTAATCTATTCCTACTAGCCGTAGCAGTCTAACTTCGCTCTAATCGCTTTGTATCTTAATCTCGTCTGGTATATTCGAATCGCATCTAATCTTTAACTCGAAACTAATCTCTAACTTTATATGCAAGACTTAATTTGCGTGCTCACATCGTCTTTTTTTTGTAGGAAGGTTTTCAATAAATTACATTTTAAAGACCATTTTTCTCCAAGAGGATTTGTTGGTAGAAAAACGCGGGATAGACCCTTGACAAGTATAAATTTTTTTTTTGTGTTAAAAAACTGTGTTTTTCAAATTTTTTGCAGGAATAAAAGTTTTCCAAGAATATATTGATCAACTCATAAAGAAATATAGTACTCTTAAATAACTGTACTTTTTGAGATTTTGTTCCTTTTTTAAAAAAAAATAATTGAAATAAAAAATAATTTATTTCACTCTTTTTATCACACACGCGCATATACGCACGCGTTTATTGATATCTTCCTTAGAGTAGGGGAGACCGGGGCAAGATGACGACGTTAACAGTTTTTTGTTGTTTATTAATTTATTTTTAAGGGTAGTAAAATCAATTTTACATGAACCTTTAGAGTAGTCCTTTGTAGTATTAAAATATATTACCATTTAGTTTTTCCAATAAAAGAAGTTAAGGATTATTTTATTTTTTCATAACCTTAACAAATCGTCATCTTGCTCCAGTACTGGGGCAAGATGACTTTTGCCTTGGGGCAGGATGGCGACACTGAAAAAGGTTGAGCATGTTTTATCTTTTGAATGTGTTACATGGTTTAACAAATGAAAACTGCGTTTTTACATCTTACAAAGTATCAAACTAAGCGCAATGCATTGTAACGTAATGTCGAAGTGTTTAGTTGTGTACCTAACAATAGTCACAAATAAAAATTACATTTTTATAATTGGAACATTCCTCATGTCAACACTTTTGGCATTTACAGCACTGGATCCATTCTTCTGTTGGAGGGTTCCTCTTCACAAGCAGGACATCTTATAACACCATCCTTTGAAGTTGATACAACTGGAATGTTTGGCCTAGATTTTATAGATTTAGGCCTACAGGAACAGTTTGAGTTTTTTTACTCCCTTTTTAGCTTCACGAGCTTTTTTTCAAAAAACTTCCTGTTCTTCCTTCTGCTTTTCCCTTTGTTCTAACAGTTCTTTGGTGGGTGTGCTTGTAAGAATGCTAAGGCTCAATTTTTTTGCTTTTTCTTTTTTTCTCACATTATGTTGTTTTAGGCAATGGTTTGAAATAAAAAACACTAACAGGCTTTTTTGGTGCATCGGGGAATCAGCATTTGCAATAAGTTCTGGTTTTTCTGGAGGGTTTATATGTTGATTTTCTATTACCGGGGTCTGAGGATTATCACTATTATTCTCAGTTTCATCGCCAACAGCAGCATGGTTAGTAGTTTTTACCGCAGCATAGTCATGTTCGCTAAGTACAAGAGGATTATGAGGCTCGATCCCATATTCTTTAAACCCTTTCAACAGCATTTCCAACTGTAGCTGATTTGAAGTAAGTGATGCTCAAAACCTCACCAATATTTTTGTCTGTGATAGTTTGTTCTGTATGAGTGACCATAAAGGTGTCACATGCTTGGTAATAGTGCGTTTTTAACTGGACGAAAAATGACACAACAAGGGGCTGGAGACAGTGTGATGTGTGCGACTGCAACCCAACCATGATGATGTTTTTCGTTCAGCAATATAAGATAGCCTGCAAAGTTATATGAGTTTTGTGATTGTCAAAAATCAACAGATTAGGAGATTCTTTGCTTGGTTCACATGAAGATAAAAGTGCTTCAAAATAAGGGGAAAAGGTGCCCTCATTGTTCCAGCCCTTATCACTACAGTTCCTGGTGGAGCTCTTTCTACAAGTCCAGGAAGCATTCGTTTTCTCGCAAAAAATCAGAAAAGGTGGCAGATAAAAGCCAGTAGCTCTAAAGCAACAAATTATTACTACATTCCTTCCTCTTTAAGAGGGGGGGGGGCTCAGCGAATGGCAAAAATGTCTTCCTCTGGTCACTCCCGTTCGAAAGAGACCTTTCCTGATCCGATGCACCTCTTAGCCCCAAAAGAGATGGAAGCGCAAGGTCACTCGGACATACACACAGACAAACAAGTGTTCACAGGATTTAATAGAATGGACAACAGTAGTAAGTTTAATAAATTCCGAAACACACGGGGCAAGATGACGAGCTTGTCATCTTGCCCCAGACTGTCTGTTTAAAAATATTCGCTCTCAGTACCATGAAAGAAGGTAATTAATTGACATTTATTCATGGTAGTAGGTAGTATTTAAACCAAGTTACTCATAAATATTAAAGAGAAACGTTATATCTTACTTGTATCTGTAGCAGAGCTTATTTACACATGCATAAAAGTTATATCGTGGCATCAAAAATAATCAAAGCTTCACAACTAACACAAAAAGGGTGATTTCAGCGTGTCTATACTATAGTTTAACGAAAGTAGTGTTCATTTGATGCTGCTACCTAGTGGAATACGGAAAAATTAAGACATTAGTCATCTTGCCACGCTCGTCATCTTGCCCCGGTCCCCCTTATATATATATATTCAGAGTAAATTACTAATGCTACTAAAAGTTATGGGGTTTTAGAGAAGAGGATGTGAGAGTTCTGCCCGAGATGCGTTTCTTAATTAGAGCTATTTAAAATGATGATGATTGTTGGAGTAATTTAGTATTTCCAATTCCGTCACAATTCTCGGGATTTCCCTTCGTGTTTCACTAATGGGAACATGTTTGCTTTGAAATGTTCATCAGAACCGCATTCTCTTCTTTATCTGAAAATCTTACAATTCATATAAACCCAGGTTGTCACCTCCAATCCAATAGGGCAAGTTTATTGTTCGATCGTCAAAGACAACTGAAATAAAGTCCGAGAAAATTTTTATTTTTCTAATTTTAAAATGGAAAATCATACTGTTCAGTAGTAAAAACATCTTTTGTTAAATTGGCTGAAGCTTTCGTAACTCAAGCACTCTTGAAATGGATATTTTTGTTTTTAATGAAGGAAAAAAAAACTTTGAAATTGTACTTTTCCTTGCTTAAAATATTGTCACGTAGAAAGGAACAAGGCGATGTTACCCAACACAAGATTTATTTTGTCGTAGTGTCTTACACGGGCAGCACCACAACTGAAGACCTATCCAGCTGCAGTACTTTTATAAACCTGGTGGAGAGTTCTAGAATAACCACCAGGGGAAAGATGAACATAAATTCACAATTTACATAACTTGCAAATGTCCGTAATAATAAATAACGAAAGTCATGATTAAATTTAACAACTAGTACCTGGGAGGCTCGAACCCGAGCCATCTGCATGTGAGAGAAGTGCTCTAAACGTTCGGCTACTCAGAGCGCATCAGTTTGTGACAATATGTTAGTTTCTACGGACAACAAACAAACGAAAAAGATATTTTCGTACACAGATATTAAATAGGTAACTTCTTTTTAATTTTCTCCATATTTAAAAAAATACATGATCTTCATAACACATTTTATACTAAAAAAATGGATTCATTACTTTAAAATAAGCTTTTAAAAACTTGTTAATAATGCTCCCGATTAGAACATCAATTTTATACAACGCAGTTTAAATTGCTTTAAAGTTAACCACCGAACATTCAATATACTTACAAGCATGTTTTTATGGCCGCAGTAGCCAACTAGTCTAGGCATCGGATCATGGCTAGCGTGTCATGAGTTCGATCCCAGTACCACTGAAGACCCGCCGTGTAAGGGGGCGATGCACGTTAAATCTATCGAGAGCTCAAACGTCCTCCCGTTGGTGTGGTGTGGTAGTTAGGAGAGGGGATGCCAGCTCAGGCGTCGTCCGCGTCATTTGACCATCGTTCAAAATTACGCGGACTGTCGCCAAAAGCCCTCGTGTAGCTAAAAAAGAAGATGTTAATATTCAATCACTCACCCAAGCATGTTTTTGATGATTTTTCCATATAAAGAAAGTCTCCTCCCATTTTTTTATGAATTAAATTAATGAAACTAATAATTTCTTTCATTCTTTAGTCCTTTTAAAAAAGACGAATACATAATTACTTTCTGGTCATGTGATACATCAAATTAATTAAAAAGTTATAATTTAAAAAAGTTTTTGTTTTCTTATGCTAAAAATTTTTTAAGGGTGATATTAATGCAATTCTAATTTTTCTTAGTGTTTTTTTAAAAATTCAAACTAAGATGAAACGAATATTTGAAGATCGCTCATAGAGCAATCTTATAAAAATATTTAATCAGTGGCAGATATTTTTTAAAAGTATTTTTGAAGTGAAATTTAGGTGACTTACAAAAATCTTAGAACAAAGTTTAATTAATTTTTTGCTTATGACCTTCTTTGAATTAAAGTAGCATTTTTGTACAAATCATGTGGAAATTGAGATTAAAAATGGAAGGGAAAAAATGGATATATTAATATTAAAAGTAAAGAAATCTATTTAACAGAATGATTAAAATCCCCAGAGCTTTTTAAAACTACTAGATCATCTTTGATGTATTTTGAAAACTGTTATTTAATCTTACAGAAATTTTTTGATTTCGAACTTGGAATGATCACACACATTAACTAACATAAATATCAGATTCCTGAATCCTATTCCATGATGATTTTTTCTCAATTTCAGAAATTTAGAACAGGTTTCGCTTTAGAGAAAATAGCTTCGTGAATAATAATTATCCATAGATATTCTTTTGCATCTGGAGAGTGTATAAACTGAACATTATATTAACTCATGCTTCTAAGCCTTTTAATATTTGTGACCCAGTTATCAAATATAACTTTCATGGCCTCCCTCCCACTCTCGATACAATAACAATGTATTGAATTCAATAATAATAATGAACTTTGATGCTAAAGCTACAATACGGCTTTAATTATAAACCGCACAAATTTTCAAGATAAGTATTAAATTTTGTATATAATTTTATACATGACATACCACAGGGTCACTAGTAATTATTAAACTTGTTCTTAACTTAATATTGTTAAAATAAGTAAATTAATTTTCAAATACACTCTGCAGTATATAAAGTAAAGTGCATTTATAAATGTATTATATCAGTGTAATTGTGTATTTTTTTTATACTATGTCAGATAGATTCTGCCTGATGGATCCAGATCATATGTGGAAGGCAGGCACTGCCCAGGCAAGCAACTGGATCCCAAACATCTTTTTAACTGTCCTTCCATTGTTGGTGCCCTTTTTAAAATAGACAATGACTACAGCATGGACATCCTATACTCGGATCGTGCCATGGATGTTGCCACGGCAGTGATTCACGCCTTTGGCAATATTTGACTCATTTCTTCATCTTTATTTTGTTATATACAATACCTTTGCACTTTGTCATACACGACAACAACAACACAACTATGTCAGATTATATTTTGTTTTTCTACCTTTCAGTAAATTAACAATTTTTTAAAAATAATCTTTTCTTTTCGACTCTTTGATATGTTTGCACTCCCATGCAGGGTTATCATGCCCCCAGGGGTGACGCCTCCCATTTTGAGAAACGCTTTATTAACTTGATAACCTTAATAAAAAAAACAGGCTTCATTGTGCCTTTTTAAGGGTGTATTTATCCAATATTTTTCCATTGCAAAGGAAAAGGAGTTCAGATTTGAAAGACATTTTATTGTGATTTATTATGTTCTTTTCCCCCTCAGAATAGTGTGAGATCACACAGTTGATGTAACACAAGAAACATTTAAGAAACGTTATGGACAACACTTGAACATCCACTCTATTGACCGGCTTTAGCATCTTTGATCTACCATTTAATTGCACTCCTCAAATAAGCAACAGGAGGATAAATATTTTCCTCGAATGAAGAAGTTGAAAAATTCGTGCGTAATTGCTTTGAACATGCCCGTTATCTTTTTATCATGCAGGAATGAAAAAAAGACCCTTCTAATAAATTTTAAAAAATGTATAAATCTTAAAGAAGTATGTACATAAAATAACACTGCTGCAATTTTTATAAGACACATTTCAGGAAAAATTTCTAAAGAAAAGTCTAGCACAGTGATTCCCAGAGTGATCTATATCAAACCCAAGGAGTCTATGACGTCCTGCAAGAGGTCCGCATAGGCGAAAAAATATTCTGGGGGTCCATGAGGTGTAAATAATATTTTTCAATAAACCATATCGTGTCTTTAATTTTAAAGAAATTTTACACAAGTGGAAACCAGATTTTACCCATTTAACAGAATTATTTATTAAATTTAATGAGGTTAATTTGCAGTTATAAGGTGATAGCATAAATTTTATTAAAACGAGGACCATTTCAGCATTTCTTTTCAGAATTAAGCTATAGCAGTATAATATTGGCCGTAAATTTTCTCAATTTGTCACAGTCTGTAAGGGCGTTTTAATCGACGTTCAGCGTTTAAATGCCATTTATTCAGATTTTGAAACTAGGTTTGATAATGCTTTGACTATGGTAATATCACAGTGGACATTCAATTCATATGGTCACATTAAAATGAAATTCATGTTACAATGGGAACTGATCGGAATAGGCAGTAACGGAGATCTTAAAGTAAAGTTTAGAAACGGATACAAGCAATTTTGGCTTTAAAAAGACATACCTGTTATCTGTCCCAAATTAAGGAATATCGTGAGAAGGTTTTTAATTGCTTTTCCTAGTGAGGAAATTCAACGTGGTTGACGATCTCCAAAACAAGAGAAAAAAACTGGTCACTACTAAAAGAGGAGATATAGGGTTAAACCTGAGAAGACTGATACCAAATGTTGAAAATTTATCATTGAAGCACCAGATTCATCCCTCCCATTAAAAGCATTTTTGTTTGTTGCTCAGTTCTTTTATGCATTAATTAAGTTTTAATCTAATTAATTAACATGTACTTCTTAAATTTGAAACACTATACTTTACTACAGTTAGAAATTTAATTCTTTTAAAGTAAATAAAGTAATGTCTATTTGACTAACTGTCAAATAGACATTTAAGTTGTTAAATTTGCAAAAATTCAATATTAAGTAAGCAGGGGTCTACCTCCAACTGGAAAACAAGGCAAGGGGGTCTATGAGACAAAAATGTTTAAGAACATCTGGTCTAGTGTATACTTGAATCAGTCTCGTATGTGTTGTAATGAACCAAAATTCCTTTTCACTTTGGAAGTCTGTTTACAAATGCTTTAATACTATCTTGTATTTCTTGAACGTTTATTAATTAAAATTACACAATCGATTTAAATAAAAGCTGTGGGTAAAGTTACTTGGAATCGTTTTATTCTAGAGTTCCTTTTGTAGTTTTCATTGCTGAAATTGCTGTTGTATTTTCACATTTCTGCAGATGAAACTGAAATAAAAAAATTTTTCAGATTTTTTTCTTAAATGTAAAAGTTAATTTGGTTTGTTCTTTTTCTAGTTACTCTAGCATATCTTCTTAATATACTAGATACGGATGATTTTTTAGTATTTATGTTTTTATTGAATAGTGTTGTTAATTTATTTTATTCCTGCTTCATTTTTAAATTTCCCTTTTTTTAAAATCGTTTCTAAAATACAGCGTTTTAATAAATAGTTTTATATTTTTAATTATATTAATTAAGACTCATGTTACTTTGAAAAAAGGTATCATAATAAAGTATACAAATGCAAGAATAATGATTCTGTTTTTTATCTACCATAATAATTTTAAATCATAAGATTATTCTTAAAGTACTTTGACAGAAGAAAATGTAAGCAATTGATCTTTTGTAAGGGACTGAAATAACCAATTTTTAATTACTTTTCATAACGTACTAAAAATATAAATTTGATGAAATAATTCTAAGTGTTAAATTTCAGCCACATAGTTTTTTAAAATAAGCATATCAATAATTCCCGCTACTTTTTCCCGAAAGGATTAAATGACAATGGGGCTCTTTCATTTAAATGATAATAAAATCCTTAATAATTCAAAAAGATCGGAATTAATTTTTAAAAATTTAACTAAAAGAAAACAAAGAAGGGAAATAAAAAAGCATAATCTCCCTTCTTTTCACCGTCGATCTTAGCTGATGAAACAAAAGGAACGTATTCATTGTTTTAAATATTCAACATATTTAAATGGTTGTTGAATTAATTAAATCTCTTTCCCACTACAAAACTTGACATGCCTTTAATAACATTTAAATAGTCTTACATCAGTTAAAAAGTAAGGATTTAAATAGTGGTGAGAGAGAATGGTATCGATCGAAAATAAAGAAAAGACTGGTTTAACAATTTTTCCTCTTCTTTTCGTGGCGAAAAATCTTTCTGAGTGTTAATCTCTTTCTTAATTAGCAAGGAACCAATATCCTTTTCCTCAAGAGCTTATCAAAAGAGATCCACAGGAACAGAAAACTAATGCTGCGTGAATGAGGAGTAGGGGGGGGGTCAATTTCTGAGGAGGATTTATCAGACTTAACGTCAAACACTAAACATCCATCATAGCTTAGCATATTGAATGATCTAGTAAAATCACAAAATAGCCGTTGGTTGGAGCCGGAATGGATGCTCTGCACTAAATAAACAAAATATTCCCATTCCCTCAGTTTAAAAAGAAAGAAAATTACTGTTTTTGCGAGTCATGGGGATATTTAATGGACGCGAGGTGAAAATTTTGGATAATTACATTGACTTTCGTCAAGGTCTTTAAATATTAGTACGGAAAGAAAAATTGACTATCGGATTTTACCTCGAAAGGGATCTGGTAATAGGTTTTCTTCAGGGAAAAGAGGGAACTTAAAAGAAAATTTTAAAGATTTACTGAAGCTCCGCGCCACTTACACTAAAAGATCGTTGAGAGATCGGCTAACATTTACTTTTGTTTAGCAATGGACCCGTTAAGTTCTTGTGGAATTAATTTAGATAAAACCTCGGTCCCGAAAGATTAAAGGCTGCTCGTCTTGAGCTTTAAAATGCGTTTACTTAAGCTGGATGCAGTGCTTTTTCAGAAAAACTCATCTAGTCTACGCTGAGATATTTAGAAAGTCTCTTAGTTTTGTTATATCGGAGAAGAGATATAAAACAAATTGCTCCTCGAGTAAAGAGCCTTAAGAACTTCTCCGTTGATATAAATCTTTATTACTTTAAAATGACTCATTGTGTATAAACCACATTACTGCAAAAAGGAAACCCTGTGCTTTTAAAATAAGTGATATCTAAATAAATTCTTAGCATTTAAACTTGGTTAAAAAATGCATTGACTTGATAATTGTAATTTATTGATATATTTCAAGATAAATGGACTTTATGTTAAAATGCTCTAATAAATTAATTTTATTTGGATAATTCAAAAACTCTGTATTATCCAAAAATAACATTAAAAAATAGAATGAAAATGTTTATCTCATCGGTTTCCAAAATTTAGAGCTTCATGGGCCAATAAATGTATAATTTTATATTAGGTGAATCACGAGTTTGAATTTTAAAAAAAGCCGTTATATAATAACAATCTTAAAGAAAAAACACTTTTATTTTATTAACGTGAAGTGTTTTTATTAACACTGTACTATAAATTGGCGACGGACCTCGTAATTTTGAACCATGGTCAAGTGACTAGGACGACACCTGAGCTAGCTCCTTCCTTTGACTTACTACATTACATCAACGGGAGGACTTGGAGCCTCGACAGATTTAATGTGCATCAGCACCTCTACACGGTGGGTCTTCAATAGCACTAGACTGGAGCTCATGACATTCTAGACACGAGTCAATGGCTCGTGACTATGACCACTAAGCTACCATGGCTTTTTTTTAAATGTGAAATGCACCCATTTTCTCTACGTCGGGTGCAGCTGGTCTGAGAGACCAGTCAAATCATCTTGTGTCATATTAACAATTTGGTTGTTTTAGGTTAAGCATCATTTTGGTTCATTAAACTGGTTCTTTTTCATAAAATTTGTAGTATTTGTTTTCCTTAAACCTTACAAAAGGTGAACCTGCGCGTGTTTTTAATTCAAATTGATTGGGGGGGGGAAGGGATGACCTCTCAGGCCGGATGCGCCTGATTTTGTTTCGTTCAGAGGCGCACCCGACGAAGTGTTAATGGTAACCAAGCTATAGAGTAGTTACATATTTTTTTTATATCAAAAAGTGAAATAAAATATTACACATTTTTAATGTAATGTCCCACTTTCTCCGTGACCATCAAAACTTTTCATGGGCCACCCATTGACGACCGCTGGATTATCTCACTAAATTCGGCTGCAGAATATAATCGCACACGTTGCCTTAAAAATTTGAAGCATACTTCCCCTTCTTAGGATAAAACTTATTTTGTAACTTAGAATAAGACTTAAAACTTTCGAAAAGAAAACTACAGACGTATAGATACTTTTATTAGTCGTGTACCCATTTGAACTATTATTATGTTGTTTAGTGTTTAAATTTAATTCCTAATATCTTGACGATGTGTAAGAATTTTTAAACATACAAGTTCCGTTATTAAAATGATTATGTAAAATTGTGCAAATTTAGTTTCCGTGGCCAGATGGTGCGATGTGTTTTATTCAGATATCAGCAGTACCTCGGCAGGATCTGCTTATCTTTAGATCCGCGCTATATTAGTTAACAGATGTAGTTATTGATTCGTAGCCCCTCTCTCTATTTTGTTTCGTTTCATTCTTTGAAGTATTGATGTTTAATGTGCTCTATCTAAAGGTACACAAAATTTGTTCCGAATACACGTTATTTCTTTTAGGGCAGCAACAGTTACAGCTGCAGTTACATTGCACCTAATATATTCATATTTTCAAACTTTGTCTTAAGCTGTACATTATTATCTGGATATTCATTTTGTTGTTTTATGTAATATATTTTGCGAGGCATTGAACAAAATTCCCTTTAAAAGTTATATTTCTTAATATTATTATTCTTAGTTTTTTCATACATTAGTGCTAAATCACATTGATTTATAATTTTGATTTTTATTCTTACATTTTAGATACATTCGATTTATTATATTCTCATGTCATTAGTATTGTAACTAATGCATATTTATCATTCGTTTTTCATTTCAGTGAAATGTGCAATGGTGTTTTATATCGTTTTCATTTTTCTGTTGTTTTAACTTACCTAAAAAATGAGAATTATATTTTTATTACTTAAAACTATTTTTATTATTTTTATCGGCTTTATTTTGTAGTTTTCATTTTAGTTATTTTTGGCTTAAACTTTTAAAACTTCTAAAGCTTAAAGTGTGACATTAGAGTTTAAATTTTGAAGGAAATATTTTACATTAAATATGAAAAGACCTTTTAAGTAAAATGCAAAATATTCATTTTTTAAATAGTAAAAGCATATTTAATTTCTTAACGACTGCATAATTTTTCAGAAAATAGTGATAAAAGAGCCTGTTTTTTATTGAAAAAAATTGCGTTAAAATAAGTGTAGTTTAAAATAAATACGTTGAAAGAAAACCGATTATATATATCCCCAATTACATTAGAAATGATCTGGTACTACCGGTATGTAAAATAGTCTGATATGCAAAATAGGAAACAAAATATTTTTCTGCATAAGAAATGGTCATTTTGGGGAGTTACTTTGAACTCTCCAACTCGGAAATATCATGAGTACGAGGAAGCGAATCCTCAGTGCATTTTGACGGGAGCGAGAAATTAATATTTTTCTATAAAATAAATTCAATTCGATTTATATAATAAGAAATTGTTTACTTTTATATTAACTGCTGAAAATGAAAAATATAATTTATTGGAGTTGAACTTTTTGAGAGCAATAATATAAAATTACGCTCTCGTTCAAAATACAGCACGCAGTGTAGCTGTGTTATCAGTTTTATACTTCCATTTCTACAATGTTTTAAAAACTGTTAGAAGGGGAAATCTGCCTTTTCATCTTAGTTTCTGCAATTATTGCGAATCTTCTTGAACAAGAGAAAATTACATCTTTTTTTCGCTCTTTTCTTTTTTCCCCCTGCCATAAATAATCAAATCTTGTAAAAATTGACAATATTAGCATTTATTCTTTTCACAATTGCTAGATGGCGCTATCAGACAGAAAACGTGTACGATTTTCCTTTGGGGGAGGAATGGAAGCTACAAGAGAATGAGACAGTAGGCTGCTTGAGATCTGTTGTGTACCAACGCGCAGGAATCTCTCTCAAAGCAATTTTCTTGTATATATATGCATAGAACATGGAACTGTATATTATTTAGTAGCTAGAAGAATGTATGTGTTCAGGTAATAAATTATATTCGACCATTTGTGTTTGCGAATGATTTTTGATCATCACAGTTTTCTTTTCTTGAATTCATTTATTGAAATTTAAAACTGAAGCACAAGACTTTTTTATTAGAAAACAGCATTCAATTTTTTGATCATACAAATAAATTGCTGAGGATTTAGAATATACTGTTCTGTAAAAAATAAAGACAATTCCTAAAATAAATGTTTGCTCACAATTCTGTTATCCGTAGTTAAGGTAGACTGATCAGACTTCAGAAAAAGAATTAAAAAAATTCGTTCATTAGTAAAACTTTTGAAGCAATTTTTAAGTAATGTAGTATAAAATTACACAAGTCAAGAGAATACTTACAAAATGTTCCCAAAATGTTTTCAAATATATAATTGCTGAATCAAATAATATTTTTAGCACTACTAAAAGAAAGCAAATACCTAAAAACAAAAAAATATTCATTCAGAGATAAACCAACAATTATTATTTACTATAATTTTTAAAAAAAAAAGACAAGAGGAAATAGAAAAATCAGGAATAACAGATACATAAAAAGAGTATATATATTTGTTTTTAGATTTAAGTTTAAGCGCTCTCATGTTTAAATATAAAAAAGAGCACTTAAAAATACTTAAGCAATCTACATTTTTTAAATATTTCTTAATTTAGTAGAAGCACAAGAATATTGTTTTTTTATAAAAAAAATAGTTCTTCTTTTGGATTTAGTAAGTATGAAAAAAAATCCGAAATATTCTGTTGGTAAATTTAATATGTCTAGAGAAAAAGTTTAGCATTCGAATCATTAGTTTTCTTGAATGTAGCTGTGTAGTACAAAAAAAAGGAACATTTTATTCTATTGAATCAAAAGATATTTTTAGAATACGCTGAAGCATTACTTTTTTTGTGTTTCCTTCTTTTTCAAATTCTTAAAACAAGGGAAAATAAAATCCAAATGTTTCCTTGTATAAAATCTATTCAGCTTTTATACAAGCTCGTATTAATAAATAATGAGAGTTTATTTGTCTTGGTTCGGGTTTTTTTTTTCGTGATGCAAAAACAGAATGAAACTCCAAGTTTAAACCTAATTACATGAAATACGTTGCATATTAACATCAGTTCTTTCGTTTTGAAAAATATATTTTATTTTCAGTTATACTTTATAATCTTTAGAAAATTTCGTGTAGGAACTTGTGAATTTTTTTCAAAAGGGGCTGTTTCCTAATTGTATGAAATCAAAGTATTCACAGGCTCTTTACAAAGGAAAAATAAAAAATAAATTTCAAATAATAAGCTTCTTCTCAACTTAATTTCTTACATTAAAAAAATGCTGAATTTAGTTCTAGCGTATAGCAGATATCTCCAATAAGATAGCAAAAATTAGAAACAGAAAAGGTTAGCGATGTCTAATAGATATATAATAAGAAGCAACTGAAATTGAAATCAAGCCTTCGGATTTGTCGTATACAGTCACTTGCGAAAATAAGTTTCATAAAACACACACACACACACACACACACACACACACACACACACACACACACACACACACACACACACACACACACACACACACACACACACACACACACACACACACACACACACACACACACACACACACACACACACACACACACACACACACACACACACACACACACACACACACACCCTGAAACAATCTCTTGTAACATGTATCATTTTTATTCGTTTTCAATTATTTTTTGCGAGTAATAAATATTTCGAAGGTGTGTAAAAATAATTTAAGGAAAAACATGACTAAAAGTTTTTTTTAAATAAAAAACAGCGTTTGTGTAAGTTTTTTTTTGTTGTGATTTAAACAAAGAGTTCCTCTGAAAGTTTTTCCAATATTGTCTAGTTTTTAAAATCATCATTTCTCTACTAAATTGGAGTTTTGTATTAGGCATTCGACAAAGTCTTTTCATATATGTTAGGATTTTTAATAAATTATATTTATTTTTAAATTACCATCCATTTGCGCCATTTATTATTTGTAGCCACTTTATAATTTATAGACGTAGTTATATATTCTTTAGTACATTTATTTAATTATATATAGCAATAATATTTACGGAACATGAAGAAAAGAATATTCGATCAATATCAAAAATCATTTAAATACGTAAGAAATTTTGAAGTTTTTTTTCTCTAATGGGCTGCGGATTGGTATTTCTAGAAATTTTGAGATGAAATATTTTAAATGAAATTCAGATTTTTTAAAAAAAAAATATTAATTGAGTTGTTTAATCAATATTTATCTTTTTTTTATGGAACAATAAGTGTGCACAGTATCAAGAAATCAGAAAATATAAAATAACTAATATTGTTTTTTTAAACCATATTATTCGGATACTCTTCCAATTATCTATTTCTATGGTTGCATGATTTTGTTAATAATATCACAATACTATACTTAGGTAAATATCAGTAATTTTTGCATGTAGCAATGTAACTTGAAGTTGTAATTTTTTATTAATCGCTCTTTTCTCTTGCTTTTATTTTTGTTACATTCTGAAATAAAAGTAAATTTAAAAAGAAGAGATATCATGAAAAAAAATACTGAAGTAAGCTTTTTGTTACTTGGTACCTGAAGTAGTTTGAAATGGCTAAAAAATTGGAATTTTTACAAAAAGTAATCTGCACAGGTCGTAATAAATTTTATATTGTTCTCCCAGAGGCACAATTTATACGAAGGTTGGTACTTTTCCGTTCCGCCAGTGCAAATCTCGCCATTTAGGCTTTATTGGCGACAACACACAATATACACATAGAAAATGTTATAAATGAAGTTTTCATTAGTGTTTCATCTATTTTTGATGTACTATGATAAAGACGTTACTGATAAGAAAAAACAATGCCTTGTTTTGAAAATGTGATGGTAAAAGGTTACTAGAGCGGTAATATTCCGTTTGGCGAAGGTTGTATCATTTTTGGCGACTTTATCGCTTGCGCCAGCGAAACGGAGAAGTACCCGAAAATTTAATATTATATAGATTAGTAGAATAAATTAAAAATATAATTCTGAAATTTAAAATACTTAATCGGTAAAGTCTGGGAGATGTGAATGGCCGTAGTAGTCTAGGGTTAAGGGCGTGTCATTAGTTCGAGCCCTTGAGCCACAAAAGACTCACCATTTAGAGGAGTTGGTGGACATCAAATACAATGTATCACAATACTAATTTCTTGTATAACTTCAATGTGTTTGCTTAAAAACAATCGAAAGATAATAAAAATATTTTTGCGGTAAAATACTCTCACATTTAAAGTTCGATAGTAAAAAGATAATAAAAAGATAAAGGGTTCTGAAAAAAGTTTAGTAAGATTTAATATAATATCGAATTCGAGAGATGTACAATTAAATAACAACAGTGGGTTAAGAGTAGTGTTTGAAAGGGAGAGACTGGAATAAGCCACTTTTTGTATAAAATACCATAAAATTATCCGAAAAAATAAAATAGGTACCAAAATATATACCTTTAAGTTTGTCCTCAGAGTCGTAGGTAAAAGGAAGATAAAAATAAGAAGTACAAAAAATGACGATAGTAGATGGAGATAAGAAGGATGCAATAAAAAAATAAAAACGGATGAGGTGAATTACCACTGTTTTACTCACAAAACCATAAATTTGCACAGCGAATGACTGTAGAATGGTATAATGATGTTCTTATGATGACAACGTAAGTTACAAGAAACGAAACAAATTACCATATTTGAAGAAGAAAGAAAATGGCTAGATCTGATAACAGAAATCATCTTGAATGATACACTGACAAATTTAAATTTTGTCATTGGAATATGGCATGAATTATGGTACAAATTCTGACTGATAAAACAAGCGCAACAAAAATGTGTACGAATTCCTCACTGCTGAAAAAATAAAATGGATGGAAATAATAAAGTGCCTCAGTTTGTCTATTTATAACCGCAACATGAAAAATAACTCTGAGCCAAGAGAAACATAACTGTTTTGATTGTCCATATTAAATGATGTACCACATATCGTGTGGCTTTAAAAGCAAAATTTAATTAAAAATGTGATTTTTTAATCATGTTTTTATAAAGCATTTTAAATAATGCAAGTTTTTCCAAAAACTTTTGAAAAAAATGATTATATATACTCGTATATATACATAACGTAAAATCCGTCGTCTAAAAAGCACCGGTGTATTCCTCGCACTTATACTTTCAAGCATGCATTTGCGAATATACTTTCATTTGCACCTATACTTTCAAGTATACATTTTAAGCTGCATTTTGTGAAGGAACCTACAATATAAGTATGCAATGCTTTTTTGATTTCGAAGTCCTTTATTCGAGGTATTATCCTAGGATTTTGAAAAGTAGAAGGGGTATACTTCTAGAGCTACAGTCCTTTATGTATGTCATTTCTTTTAAGTAAACAATATTCCGATCTTCAGAAGCCTAATTTTTTTTTGTGCTCATCTTTTTATTTTTTATTTTTGAAGTTATCATTTTTATACCCGGCGTATAACGCGCACTCATAAATTTCGACCTTATTTTTTGTGTTTAAAGTGCCTGTTATACACTAGATTTTACGGTATGTGCGACAAATTTCAAAAGCAGAGGGGGAAATTTTCCGGGAAAAAGTTTTTAAATTTGCTTACGAAAACAGCTTTCAATAACATTTTAGTAACGCGAAACAACGCCAACAGTTTTTGATTTTAAATGGATTGTATATTAATTTCAATAACTGTGAAACCATCATCTTTTAGCTTAGCTTTCGAGTGAAAAGTAACTCGAGTAATTGGGCTGCAATGTAATAAATAAATATGACCAGTCCAATGTCAAATAAAAGTTTCCAGTTTTTTAAACAATGAAGTATACATAAGTATACATAATGAATAAATATTACTTTTCCTTCGCCTGCGCAGGTGGTAAAGTCGCCAAAAATGATACAACCGACGCTAAATGGAATAATCCCGCTGGTAATCTTTTACCATCACATTTCAAAACAAGTTGTGGTCTTTTCTTATCAGCAACGTCTTTCTTATGATACATTAAGAACCAGTAATGTCAACGAGAACTAACATCTCTTTAAATTTTTCGTGAGTGTATATTGCGTGTTGTCGCCAATAAAGCCTGACTGGCAAGAATTTGCGCCGGCAAAGCGGAAAAGTACCGAATACACAAACTGTATTTAACAAAAATGGATTTACCATAAATTACCCGAATGACACTTGAATGAACTGCTTGAAATTTATTTTCAGTGATAAATTGTTTCTTCTTTCCTTTTTTTTGGATTTCTCTAAACTAATATTACACATTAATTTATTTTTAACTAGAATGTTAAAAAAATTACTTCTGCACATTGGTAAATAGTTACAAGAATATAACTTTCGTCTTGATTAAAGTTATTCAAATTATCAAAAGTAAGAGTATAGTCAAAACATTTTATGAAGTTGCGATAAATGCACCGAACAGGAACAGTTCAATAAAATAGACTAAATTTGTGCAGACCTAAATATTTAGTATGGATTTTTATGCATCTTCACCTAAAATAAATCGCATTGAAATAATTTATAAATCAACAATTTGAATCCAAGTGAGTTTTTTTAATTATATGATTTAATCCACTGAAATGATACATTAAAGGGATGTATTATTTTTACAGCGTATACGTGTAAAATTAATGCAATGACATGCATATTTTTGATTATATTTCAACCGATGGAGAGATATATTACGCATAGAAATAAAGTGTGCGCATTCTTTTCGTTGATATCTGTTCATAGTTCAGGACACCGAAGTATGTATCTAAAGAACCCTTTTGATTGAAAATTTTTTGCTAATATAAAGCAGAAAATGCTCATATTATTGAGTGCAGTCATTGGAACTAAGCCTATACGACATGGAGTAATGGTACTTACAGTGTCTAATATTTCTCTCAATTACGATAAGAGTTTTTCACGGCATCATTGGAAAGAGATAGGCCTTAACAAGCCCTAATAAACTCTTAAAAATGCTACACTGTTGATTTATATGTAAATTAAACCAAATTTTCTACAACATAAAAATTACTCTTCGATGGATTCGATTCAATTTTCTTAACATGGGAGACAATGTAAAAACATACTCCATTTTCTTCCAAGAATGTTGAAATAAAAGCCTTACTTCTGGATTGCAAATTATATATTTCTCATTACAACTCAGATTTATATAAATGTCTAGAATCTCTCATTTTAGAGATCTATACATCTACCGTAAGTAAAATTTCAAAAATACTATACATCATAACTTTTAAACATTAGTGTGATCCCATATAAATAATATATTTTAAATCTTTATATTTAAAAAAAACATAAAAAATTATAACTATATATATATTGAAAATTTATACATTTTTCAGTAATACATGATTCAACTTTAGGGAAGTAAAATCTAATTGAAAATATATCTTTTCTGAAAACAAATGTAAAAATTTAAGAAAAATAATATTTATTCAATATTTTCTTAAACCTGATTATGCATTAGTATCTTAATATCTTAAAATACATATTTATTAGTTACCCTACGATAAATATTATTTATCACAATCAGCATTTTTAAAATTCACCAAACTCGATGTTGACAAAATTGTGATGTAGAAAGCGATTTTAAAGTGTATTGAAATTCTAATGAAATAGACGCTGTAATTTTAGCAAACAGGCATATATTTGAAAATAAAATTCTCATTATACTATAAATAAGGATGATGTCGGCTCCGAGAGCTTAAAGCTAGCTTGTCCGCTTCGTAAGCCTAATGTTGCGGATTCGACCCCGGCTGGAGTCGATAGATTTTCTGGATGAGAAAATCATAGGCACGCATGTCATATGATTATGTGGCATGTAAAAAATCCTTTGAGTTTCAATTTGGCTCTGTTACTATTCACAAAACTAAAATCTTACTTCACATCTGATAAAATTAGAATACATAAAAAAAATTGAAATTTAATTTTAAATTTAGAGATTATATTTTAACTTTTTTCATTACGGAAAGTCTTAAAATTTACTATATGAATGGAAACTCACTGTGTGAGCGTGACCTATTTGGCACTGCTCCTTCACCGTCTTGCCTACCTAAGGGTGTGGGAGGAAACAAAGCATCACCAACAACTTCCATAATAACTATTATTTTATTTCTCTTCAAACACACTTAATCAATCACAAGTGAAACTACAAAAGGAGACCCTTGGAGTAATATATAAAGAGAGCAATCTATTCTCAATAAACAACTCTAAGTAAACACATCTAAGTGAACCACTTTAAATAATTACGTCTAAGTGAACGAGACTAAGTGAACAAGTGTAAATGATCTATTTAACTAAATCTGATTCAATCTATCTTGGATCCTAAACCCAATAATTTATTATCTTAGCAACTCCCTCCTTAACTCGCGCTATGTTTATGAAATATTCTAATATTCTCACCTACGTATCTCCGCAACAGCTCTCCTGCTCCTTCTATAATATTACATCTACAAAACCTATATAGACTTTATATAGTCAAACTAATTTAAATATCAGGGTTTCTTCTTGAGAGG